>JALNQK010000229.1:0-34703 GCA_028458525.1 Ophiosphaerella herpotricha
TTAATAATTATTATTATTTAAAAAGTTTTTAAAAATATTAAATATTAGTAAAGTTTTACTAGTAAAGAGTTTTAAGTGGCTATATAGTAGCTATACTCAAAACTACTTGCTCTAGCTGCAACGTTAACCTTCTAGCAAAATTCAGATGGTCTAAATTACTCGTAAGCCTCTAGTTACTACTCGACTACAAAATTTCATAATAATAGCTATTGTGTGTGGCTCTGCAGCCTCATCTTTGAGGTCGCGACTTTGGTGAGGGTGGCTCGTCACGCGAACCGGCTCGTCACGCGCACAGACACGTTAAATTTAGCGTGCTCTGAAATTCGGCTGCCCCCAACTCAAAATTAGTGTCAGCATTTCTAGACAAACTCTGCGTGAATACCATTTTCTCCTACTATTAGGCGCCAGTCTTAATTGTGGCTTCATAAAGTTAAGGTATACCTGGGCATGGTTGAGAAGTAGTAGCTATTGCTGACTAGTGAAGTTGATAGCTCTCGCTTGAGTTGCTCAAAAACACCTATCTGACATAGTTACGTATCAAGATTTTATCTTGGTTGGGAAGTTTGGCTAATTTCCGCCATGCTTAGAGGAAAGGAGCCAGGTCGCTAGAGTTTCTGCCTGATTCATATGGGGGGAAACAAATTTCCGGCAGCCAGTACGACGGAAAAGAAAAGTCGTTTGCATCCTCTACGACGGGTTGCCCGGCTTACGACTACATGGCCCACCGCGACGGATACCGGACCAGAAATGTAGAGGCCCAAATTTCCTCCAAAACGTTCTCCTAATACTGGCCTCCTTCTAGACCCAAAGCTCATCTTCGTCAAAGATCATGTTCTTGGACGACAACAAGTGCCTCGAAGCAGTACATCACACAAGGTACCTACGAGCTTTACTGAGTTGGAGTCTTGGGCCAGAGACGCAAGAATACTATGCGACTGTGATGAGTGCAGGCCCTGGCTCTACCAGCAACATGTGCACAACTCTCATGGACAGATCGAAAACCGAAACAACACGCTGAAGGATGGCGGAGCTCTATAATGGGTGTCAAACACCAAGTACCCCACAGTTCAGGCTTAATCTACGATTTTACGGAGAGTATGAAATTATGCGACTCGTTTGGCACCATGTCTCCTTATTACACGAAGCGTACCTTCACAAATCACCATAAACGGACACCCTAATCGTGCTGCAATTTAAGAGCTTGACACACGCCTGGTACCCAAATTTGACTGGCTATGACATACGCCGGACCATATCCGGAACTCAATTCCTTCATCTGATTGCACTTCTAAATCAAATTTTCTTTTTCGGTGTCATCCCAGAGCATCGCCAAGCAATTTCATCCGGCTTCGCATGGCTTCTAGATAGCGAATCTGTCTGTTTTGGAGTGGGCACATTTAACTCTATCATTGGCACTCAAATCCTTCTTCACCCAACACTGTATCGATAACATGGCGACTTGGACAATGTGGATGTACGCTGGCGAAGTCGTATTGGAACATTACTACGCGAGCTTTATCACGCGTTTCTGAAGGCGTATACGTGCAAGTCATGTCCAATGCATGATCAATGCGTGGGACCATGACGTCACGGTCGAGCGTGACAGATCTTAGCGGTTGAGATAGAAGAAGCCGTGACGAGGTTATTAGGCGGGCATGTAGAAATGGGCAGGTTTCCGGGTCTACTGCATGATCTGGAGGGCCATGGAAGGTTGCCAAGTGCGCATGATTTAGAGATTTTGAAGTTTGGGACGCACTGGCCTGCTACTAGATCTTCTCAAATCATCAGTTTACACGAGAGAAACGCGAGAGAAAGGGAAAGAGGACCTGGATCATGTCACATAGAATCCACGCAGGAACATTGATCTCTCAGATTCGCTGTGCAACACCACCCTATGAGCCTCCACTAATGGCATCTTTATTTTCAACATGCTCGCTTCCATCCTTCTTTTCATGCGCTATAATGCCATTATGTCGCCCAAGCCCAGCTCCCGGCGTAGCACCCGTTACCGAACTTCGCCTCCTCTCTGCTTCTCTCGCTTCATCCGTATCCATATAATCAATCAGAAGTTCGCCCTTCTTATCATACCGATGCGGCAACTCTTTTGCTACCTTGACAACATTGAAGGGGTTGGTCGTTTTGTGGAAGATCTCATCCATCTCCTCCAAGCTTCGATACGCGGTTTCCGGGAAGAAGAAGTATACGGAGGGAACCATGGCGGCGTTAATGACGGCAAAGATGATGTATGTCTTGTAGCCGATTGTAGCAAAGGCAGGAGGCGTGATCATGACGACTAGGAAATTGAATATCCAGTTGGCCTGCAAATAAAACGAGTCAGCAAACATTACGAAAACATGTAAAAGACAGATAAATACCGTTGTCGAGATTGCGTTGGCTGGGGCACGAATACTGAGAGGGGTGATTTCTGCAGGATACAGCCATGTCATGCCGAGCCAGCCAATGGCGAAGAACGAATTGAAGACGAAAAGAAACACGGTCTGGTCATTGTTAGTGACTGTTACATTGTTTATATATCTGGAGACATGACTTACAGCAGCTATACCCATGCTCGAACTACCAATTTGGCTCGTTGTGCCCGCCAAAATAGCCATGGACATTGACATGCCTGCTGCGCCAAATATCATCAATGGGCGTCGCCCAAATTTCTCGATAGTGAAGATAGCAATCCATGAGGCCATCCAGTACTCAGTTCCATTGCAAGCGGACAAAAGCCGGCTAAGGAAAGGCGAAAGGCCGATACTATTTTCGAAGATCGTTGCGGCGTAGTACGTTACCAAATTGATACCGGAGATCTATGTTCCAGTTAGCTTATGGCAATGATATCTGGAGGGACTGGCTTGCCTGCTGAAACATTTGATTGACATACGCCAACACCGTTCGATGAAAGTTGCGATTGCGATTCATCTTGAAGCACTCCATAAATCCACCCTTAGACATTTCGAACACAACGTCTTTGACTGCCATCCATTCTTGCTGAATCTTCTTGTCCTCGGGCGGTAAGTCGCTCAAAGCAGCCAAGACCTCGAGTGCCTCATCGTTTCGACCTTTGAGAACAAGCCAGCGAGGAGATTCTGGTAGGCCTGGAATTGCTATCAGGACGAAGACAGCAAGGATGATCTGGAACGCAATGGGAAAGCGCCAGGCAATGCTGCTAGGTTCGAGAAAAGAGAAACCAAGGTCAAGCCAGTAGCTGATCATGACGCCGAAGACGATGAGCGAGCCCTCTATCATGACCATTTGCCCTCTTCGATGTGGTTTTGATGTTTCGGATTGCCATGTAGGAACTGTACTCGTATTCATGCCTGGACTTCAAATCAGTTGCGTCCCAGCCAAAAAACTCTCAATTACTGACCGTTACCAAATCCTGTAACCCATCTTCCCACAATGAGCTGAGCTAGCCCAAAAGACGAGGTTTGAAGGGCAGCTCCGATGATCATGACAACCGATCCGTAGAAAATTGTCTTCTTTCTTCCGAGCAGGTTCCCTAGCCAAATAGTTGCAACGGCTCCGAAAAAGCAGCCTAAAGTATACGCGCCCACTTTCTAACACTTAGTTGCTGTTGTTGTTTTATATTCACAACCTTTCACCTACCCATAATGGCTTGGATGGTTGCCGCATGGCTCTGTGAGCTGCCGGGAGGAGGATTTACGGTGTCGATTTCAGGAAAGTGTTTGACGAATGAAGGAAGCGTCAAAAGACCGCCCATGACACCTTGATCTGGAATAACGTTAGGAAACGGGTGAGACTATTTAGTAAAGCGCATCGCTCACCATAACCAAACAAGGCAAAATCCGTGCCCGCAACAATAGCAATAGCAACATTGAGCTTCAAGCCCCTAAGGCCGTAGAACTTCTTCATCCCGAAGTTGCCGCAATACTTGGTCCTACGCAAACGACGCGAGCATACTACTTCTATTAAATAACCTCTCAAGCAAGCATACCAAGGCCAACTAGCGCAGGCCGGTGCATGGTGCGCATCATCTCGTGCACTCAACCCAGACTATGACGTTGGCACCTTGAGCCGCGGCAGCGATCGACACCTACTTTCCTCGCGGGGGCAAGCCGTGCGGAGACGCGGCGGCCATCGGAACCTCAACTTTGGGCGCCTTGTTTGTGATTTGCTGCTCAGGTACAACGGTCGTCGGCTACTGCCCGGGAATTGAGTGGATTTACATGGGTTGAGTGAAGATGCGTGGACGGGTTCCTGGATTAGGCAGTTCCGGCACGATCGTGTCGTGCGATTTGGCTCAAGGGAGATGCGGGAGGCGTTTCGTGACTAGGCGAGGGATTTCAGGCACATGACTGACCCCATAAAAGGGCCGTACTTCGGCACTAGTTTTGGCATCCGTGAGCACACCATGTAGTATGTGTGCGTGTGGGATAAACCTGGCAATCTCTGGGGAAGGCTCGTGGAACAGTCTTGTGACTCCCCAGGAAACATGCAAGAGCTAGGTTTGATTTGACCCTATTTTACATTGTATGTTTCATGATGTAAGTAGTTAATTTTGGGGTGCAAAGAATATACAGGCAGGAATCTTGGCGCCGTATTTCATCCTGACCCACACCAAGTGGTCTCGCATAGGATATCTGATGTGCCTACCTGCAGCACAGGTCTTTCGCCCAATTACGCAATACTTTCAACTATGATGATGTATCACACCATCACAAAAGTCATTAGAAACTATTTTGTCAAGAGCTTGAACTGTCAATTATCGCCACACCACTACTTCTTATAATGCCATGAAGACGACCTACTCGTCCAAGCCAAATCGTCCCCTTCCTCTTCCTCTTCCACAGCCTGGAACTTACTCACTGGACTTCGCGGACTCACAGACCGCACAACACCATTCAGCCGACGACTACAATGGCGAGTGTACATCCATCGCATGCGATCAATCTCTCTCCGCTTGCTTTCCCTGGAATTGTTATTCCAGACCCATACTTCCGCTGTGAAGCACGGCCGATTCGGCGCACTTGGCAAGTGAGTTCGTCTTGGGTGGCATCTACGGGCGCTACGAGGCCGAGGCCTGAGAAGACTCCTGACGCTTGTTTGTGTCGAGGGCTGGGAAGTATAAGACATTGTCAATATCCTCATCCTGGTTGGATACACTGCTGTTTGGAGCTTTTACGGTATTGTATGTGATAGGTGATTGGGTGAATTTTGAAGGCGTGAAAAGCGAGTCAATTGGCGAAGACGCTGCGGTGATGAATATCTGAGAGCTATTAGTAACATCCGGAGTATCGTGGGGTTCGTTGGTCGTGTACTTGGATTTGTTGATTGCATCAAGTACCTGGACATATGCTTTCGTCAACAGGTTAGAGATATACGCTGGATCATGATGTTTGTAGCCAAATCGTAGTGACTAGGAGAATATTGATATTGACAGATGGGAAGAAAATGTAAACACAAATTTTTGGCGCATTATGCAAGTTTGTTTCAACCGTTTGAATTGCGCGAGATGTGTCAACAATGTACTTTTCGCCCGCAGCTGCCTGCCATCTAAGCGTCATCGTAGTGAATAGACAAAGTCAGCCCTGAACTCCGATGTAATTGACGGCATGGTGGGTATCATATACGCATAGCCTCTCTTGGTGCCCTCTCCATCTCGTACTCGATCTCGCGCTTAGGCCCTTTGGAGTCTTTGGATGGCTTCTTCTTCGGCTTAGATGGAGGCCCAGCAGGTCGTTTCCGCTTGAGATTGGCGAGGGTTTTCTTCAGGGCTTCAGTATCTTCGTCGGTAGACTCATCGTCTTGTTCATTGCTACTGTCCTCGTCGCTGTCGCTATCACCGCCAGAGCCTTCATCTGGACTCTGTCCACCAATCCAATCTTCAAAGTCTTCCATCTCTTCATCAGACTCGCCCTCGATGTCACTTACGTACTCGACCTCTCCAACTCCATTTTCCATTTCATCCTCATATTCGACTTCTTCATCTTCATCTTCAACACCATCGTCGAGGTCTTCATCTCTCTCAACCTGGCCCTCCTTCTCAAGGCCTCGCATGACACGCTTCCACACATTGGGTTCGACGTTCAGCGGGCGGTCGCCATACGCTCCAGAACGAAGACGTTCGACGAGAACTCGTTCGATGGCGCGCTCCACCTTGGCGGCAGCCAATGCTTTGCGCTCTCGGCCCTCTTCTCGACGTCGCACCTTGGGCGCAAGCCGGGGAACTAGTCTCTCGCCTAAGCGCTCTTCGTCTTTTGCCAGTTTTCGGATGCGAATGTTGACTTGCGTCAGGCGGGTCAAGCGTTGCTTGTTTTTATGGACGAGGAATTTTGGGAAATATGCAAGGTGCTGGTCCACTAGCTCTAGCGCTTTGGTGTAATTACTCGGGAGTTTTATGCGCTCCCACCATTTGGAAGGCAGATGTGCTCGTTCGATGGCTTTGATGTAGAGGTATAAGCCGCCGGTGGCAGGATCCGAGCGGATTGTGGCATATCGCGAGTTGGCAAGCGGGCAGGCTTGTTTGCTGCAGAAGCCGGAGACATTGTACTCGTTGCGACAGAAGGTCTGGTCCTTGGTTGTCTTTAGTTTGAAGCTGCAAAAGTCTGTCCCGATGATGGACCACACAAGATCGTCTACGTCATCTACAATTAGCAGTGACGCCGAAATGTCTTTACAAGCTTAACGTACCTGAGGCCATGGCGATTGTGTAAGTATAGTGTTTGTGTGTTGTTGGTGAGGACAGGCAGCGAGCGACAAGTTGCTAGAAATTATTTTGGCAGCCAAGACTTCGCTGCAGGGTGGGTTCTCCCGCTTGGACCATTTGCGGAGAAAGTGCGAACCACCGCCATTTGGATTATCCCACCATGCGACGACTTCACAGTTGCTCTCGGAATGAGAGTTTTCAGTCGGCCCGTAACATATTGCTGCCAATGGATGCGGAGTAGATTACTTCCCATCGCTTCTAACCTTCGTCTGTACCCAATCGCCACTCCGAAGGCTGTTCTCACACACCGGCTGCATCTTCACAATCACACAAGCATTTCGACTCAAATCGATCAAGATGAACCCACTATATATGCCCTCTCAACCGCTTCTGGAAAGGCTGCCATAGCCGTCATCCGGATTTCGGGCTCGTTATGCAGCCAGGTATTGCCCCTCCACACCTATTACCAATCAAGCCAAGCTCAACGTGCTCCAGATATACCAAGCACTTTGTCCCTCAACCACCTTTCCAAGGCCTCGATATGCGGCCCTACGCAAGCTATACAGGCCTCATGCTCCACCTTCACCCTCCACCATCCTCGACTCTGGTGCGCTTGTGTTGTATTTTCCAGCACCAAACACAGTCACTGGCGAGGATGTCCTAGAACTCCATGTACACGGAGGACCTGCTATTGTGCGCGCAGTATTGGCGGCTGTACCACAATGCGCAAAACCAAGTCTCCCAACACCCTTGGGAGTCTTACCGCGTATACGCTACGCCGAACCTGGAGAGTTTACTAGGCGCGCATTCGCTAATCATCGCATGGATTTACCCCAGATTGAGTCGCTGGGAGAGACACTCTCTGCGGCCACCGAGCAGCAGCGCAAGTTGTCCGTGCGCGGCACGACGTCCTCGCTAGCAGCGAGGTATGAGGACTGGCGGATGCTGTTACTTGCAGCGCGCGGTGAGTTGGAAGCCTTGATTGACTTTTCTGAAGACCAGCATTTCGACGAATCGCCCACCGTACTATGCGCCTCTGTTGCCGAGCAGATTCATGGCCTCCGTGCTCAGATCGAGGCGCACGTTGCCAATGCGGTACGCGGGGAATTGCTGCGCAATGGCATAAGCGTTGCGTTGCTCGGGGCGCCTAATGCTGGAAAGAGCAGCCTGCTCAATCGCATTGTTGGCCGGGATGCGACCATTGTCTCTCAGGAGGCTGGGACTACACGAGACGTTGTCGAAGTCAGCGTCGATTTGGGAGGATGGCTTGTCAAGCTGGGCGACATGGCTGGCTTGCGTAGAGCTGGTCTCGTAGGAGCAGAGGTTGTCGGTGCGGTGGAGCAGGAAGGCATCAAACGTGCCAAGCAGCGGGCCTTAGATTCGGATCTTCTGATCGTCGTTCAAGACGCCACAGCCGAGATGGATTCCGAAGTGATGGAGACGGCAAAGGAATGCGTATGTCTTGGCATCAACGTTGTTGTTGCTATCAACAAAATCGACCAGCTTGATGATGTCAAGAGCATAGAAAACACTTGGGCGGAGCGAGTGCAGTCTACGCTGGGAGTCTCCGCTGATCGAGTATCTTTCATCTCATGCAAGACCACAAGAGCATCAACAACGGCGGCAGCAAACACGGCCCCATCGGCATCGAACGATCCTGGGAACATCCAGTCCTTCCTTGCTACCCTTCTGGAAACCTTCAGAAGCATGACCACTGCACTAGTGCCCAAATCGGACCCCAATTCAGGGCTCTGGGAAGAGTCTCTAGGCGCAACCGAGCGACAACGCGTCTTGCTTTCCGAGTGTCTCGGCCACCTAGAAATCTTCCTGACAGACGTAACCCCACACGCGACCGTATCACGGCCCTCCGCCATCCACGATGATGACGAAGCGGACATTGTCGTAGCCGCCGAGTCTTTACGTGCAGCAGCCGACGCTCTAGCCCGAATCACAGGCCGGGGTGCAAGCGGTGACGTAGAAGAAGTCCTGGGCGTAGTCTTTGAAAAGTAAGTTCCTTTTTTTCCTCTCCTTTGTGCAACTCCACTCCTTTTATCACCCCCCCGGGTTGTTTCCCTACCCGCCCGGACTTTACCGCGCAGCCAGCCCTTCCAAAAACCGGCCCCCAAAAACCAAGCACACAGCCAGCAAGACAGCCACGCCCTTTTTAGCGCATGACATTTGGAATCGATAAGTGCACGGTGATGCGTGCGAGCAATCTCAACCCACCCCAGTCTGAGTCATTCCCGTTAACTTGCCCGGCTTACGTTATACCACGTTTTCCCCTGCCCTTCTAGAAGGCTGCGAAAGAACACTTTGCTGATGCCCATCTGTGCACTGCAGGTTCTGCGTTGGGAAATAACAACGCGGTGTGTCGCGGCCAAGTGTGCGCAGCGCTTGCAGCTCGCCTTGGTAAAGTAATATTGCGTGGGGAGGAGGAAGAGACCGGCATGTTGTCGAGCACCGGGGACTCGTGGACGTGGTCACACGCGTGCGTGGCGCAGGGAAACAGCAGATGTACGTACAAGTTATCGCCGGGGTGACGGGGCTCTGGAGTTAAGGGTCCAAACGTGGTCAGGCGAACAAGGTTCGTGTGAAACAGCGCAAGTCACGTGAGTACCGCGAACACGACCGGGCGAAAAATGTAGCAATGTTGTAATATTGAATTCGGGCATAGTAAAAGTGAAATAGCAAATCCAAGCTCCCCTCAACGCCAAAAGACTCCATCTCTAGACCTGACCCATTGCCGTTTCAACCCATCGCTCCGTGATACATGCATAATCCATGCCCCATAAAACGCCTCAATGAAAAAAAGGCAATTGTACCGTATCGTATGCCCAGTGAATCCATAACCGTTAACCCATTCCTATCGTTAACCGACGGATATGAAATATCCAGTATCTATATCCAGGTCCCGGAACTCCGTCGCTTGTGCGCTAATGCTGAAACCAAAAACGAAAGAAGAAGTGGTGATACATGGTGTGAAGAACAGTAGAATACATGGCCGAAGCCCAACGAGTAGCAGAAGATTGGCCGAGGCCTGACAAAGTAAAAGGGCGGCCGAAGCCAAATGAAGAGTGAGAAAGGGTGTGTCCTAGGCCTGTGGCGGACGGGTGGCGGATGGGTTGGTGTATGGCGATTTACATCGCCATCGTTCGGTGCGTTGCTTGCGCTGAGTACTTGGTGTTGGCCGTGGGCGATGATAATGTTTGAGGGCAGTAGATGGAGCCATTGCTCTCAGTTGTGGCGGTGGCTTGAGTAGTGCTGGCAGTAGAATTTGCGGGAGCGGTATGCTGAAACGGTTTGCGGGAGGATCCGCTAGGGCTTAGTTGTAGCCACCTCGGCCCATTTTGGAGAATGTGAAGGTGGGAGTGGGAGTGGTAGTGGTAGTGGTAGTTGTGTCGTGTGCCTGCTGGTTTATATGGAGCCTGAGATCAAGAGTAGGTTGATACAAGTCTTTAGTTGTAGCCACCACGACCCATTGATGCGAGATATTTGTGGTATTGGTGATGAAGGAGAAGAGCGTGGAAGTAAAGTCCGGATGATAGGTAAGGTTGGTAGAGACGGATGGAAGACTGAGGAAAGGATGACAGAAAGTCGAGTCAAAGGGAACGGGAGGCGACTTATATGAAACGGCGAGATAGACAGGCGAATGAAGGACGGTAGAAGAAGGCGGACGTTTACGGTTTGGATGCAGGTGTTGTGACTCTGCCGACTACCAGGCATCCAAACCTCTTTATACGGACCTTCTACCTCACCCCCACTGGCTGGCGAACCATAATGCCGGATATGTGGCTGCATGCCTGGAGGCCCCGGCTGTGGACAAGGCATCTAGTCATCAGCCCGCAACGGCGCACTACTACCGGCGAGTAACGGCGATGGAATGGTGTGCGGGAGACAGGAATAAGTTTCAGGGTCTGTGTGCAGTGCCGTCAGTGCTGAGGGTGTGGCAGTGACGGAACCAGCGGCGCACGGCCCCTTAGCCGCGCCAAATCCTGTGCGTCCACAGACGACCTGCGGAAGGAAACTGGAAACACGTTTCGAGCCGGCCAAATTGCGCTCCGCGGTGCACACAGAGGGAGCCAGAAAAGGGACTGGTCTGCATCTCTCGAGGACGCGCGGTGCTTGTGTGATACACCGGTGGAGGTGTCTGCCTGCCACCCCCAAGACGGCGGACGCGTCTGCCCAACACCCCCCAAAGTCGAGGACAAGGCGTCTGGGGCGTAGAGCGCAGAAAATCTACACACGTCGCCAGGCCAAAAGGGCCCTTCTCCGACAAGCGCGAGGGCCCCCCTCTCATTGGGTAGCAAGCGGCTGCATAACACAGTCATCCGGCATCCATCGCTTTCGCAAGCCACGAATAGGTAGAGGACCTGCGCAGTGCTGCAAGGGCCCCGGATCCAGCGTCGTGACACTCGCTTGGCCTAGTAGTTGCCATCGGTAGACGCATTGCCTAATGCTGCCGACGGGAGAGCCGTCGCTGGTCGGGTTGCTGCTCCGGCTCGACGGCTACCAGGCCACAGTCAATTATCGCGGTAGCACGCCAATTCCCTCTATGGCGATCTCTACGTGCCAGCATCCGAATGGAGGACTCGCTGTGGCGTAGGAGAACGCTGTGTCTGTGCAATGCCTTGGGCATTTCCTCGACGCCATGTTACAGCACCATGTGTTGGATTGAAGGCTAGCAGGTTGAAACCTCGACCAGGCGACGAATCAGACGCCTAAAACAGATGTCGACCATTTTGGATCCGCTGGGAACACAGCGCAGGGCGAAGTGCGAGCCATGTCAAACTCCACTCCACCCGGGGCGCCACGCCGTTGGTGCCTGGGAGCTGGGAACGGCCGTTGCGGGCCACCTTTGCGTAGGTACGAGCAATTCGGCGAGCTGTCCTCCAGGGCCATCAGCGGATCGTGGCCTTCCGTCCTGTTCAGCGCGCATGGCCCAGCTGTGCGTCCGTTTTGCGATAGTGCGCATTTGCAATGGCCTGGAGCGGTATAGCTCCCGCCGCCAGAACATGAGCCCGGAGCTGGGGCCCAAAAGGTGTTCTAGTATGCTACATGCAAAGTCCAGCGCTGCTTCGCCCGCAGGTTTAGAGCCCAAGTTGACCGGCGACAAGAGTCACTTGCACAAACCAGCGTAGTGGTTGCTCGATCACACGCAACCCCTCTGGCGGGCGAAAATAACTTCGCCATCACCCTGGCGTGCACAGACACCAATCAATGTTCGGACAGCGACCTATCCCCACAATGACCATTTCAAATGGTAACAGCCCTGCGCGCCAATCAACATACCTCAACTACTATTATTCACAGGCATAACCTGTCAGAAACATGTCCAATGCATGCAGCCTCCCTACTCACGTTGGCTTATTGCCGAACTGTACCCTCGGCATCGGGATTGAGCCATCTTGGTGTGACGCAAGTAGGAGGATGGCCACGAGCTTGGGTGCTTGCTAGATGCACCAAATCAACCCGATAACATGGAAACGGAACCTCGATAGCATGTCGATTTCCGATGACCCCTGAATCGACTCAACAGCCGGGACAAGAATGCTGCCGACCACGAGGATTAGGGTGTAGGGTCCCAAGAACCCAAGACTGCCTCGTTAGGCAGATTTCCTCGCTTGCAATAGTCCCGTCTATGTATAATATTTATGAACGATTGGGTCCAAAAACATGGGCGCACCGAGTCAAGCGAGATTGTGCGAGGCCGCTCACCTACAAGCAACCTCGCATGTGGAATAACTAAGGCCTAGTCGAAACGGCCCAATTCTTCGCCCAGCAACGGACAAATGGCTCTCTCGTTTCTCGTTGCCTTCTTCGGGGTCGTACCGCCATTTGCGTCGGCGACCCGGCTATGAGGATACAGCACCCCTCTGCCTGCAGGAACGCATCCACGCATCAGCTACACATGCGCGGCAGGGGGCCAAAAATAGGCACAGCCCGATCCGATTGCTAGACGCGATAAGCGCGATCTAGCGTCGGTAGGGCTGACACTAGGAACTGCGCCGCAGAATCAGGTCAGCCATTTGCCCAAACCGGCTAACGCTCGTGCAAAGAAAGCTGAACGCGCTGATTGGGCCTCATAACTGTAATAATAGCTGACGGCAACGCTAAGGCGCTCAAAACGGCGATTTTAAGCTCATCTGCGTCTGCATTTGGGTTATTTTGGGGCAGGAAGCTTTCCAGATCAAGATGCGTGGGTGATAGGGGCACGTGCACATTTGTCCACCACATTCCGTACATTTCTTGCTTGGAAATTGTTGGCCATGTTTACCACCACTTTCGTCCGTTCAAGCAGAATCCTTCTCGCGATAACGCGCAGCATCGCTTACCAGCCCGCGATGGGTGCCGCATAGCAACACCAAGCTGATCCTCTAGAGCCCCATCCGGCGCACTTCACTACCTAGCGTTCCGATAGCAGCCTTGCCACGGTTACCTCAATAGTAATGAGCCTCATCGCTGAACAGGTGTCCCCATTTGAAACTCGCTTCTCGCATTCAGATCGGGAGTCGTACATGACGCATTTGACCCCAGGGACTGGCTTCGCCGTGAGCTATCGAGTCTGTCACATGTTGCACAAATCTATCGGCATCCCCCGTGACTTTGAACGCATTGCTCACCCAATCAAGCCAACTAATCCATTCGACTGCAGTTATGTAGGGCGTAAGAGTGCAAATGCACACGTGAAGAGTCATAATGCCGTGGGGTGGCAAATGCATGTTCGACTCATTCTTGTGTCTTTTCTCCTGGAAGATTAGCTCTGGTTTCGACCATTCCTCTTCAGAAAAATGCTCCAAATTCCTAGCCGGGATCGTCCTGGCCGTTGTGCCATCGCTCGCTCCGCCCGACCCGCCTACCTCCGGTCCCCAGTTTTGCATGGCGATCAGGCGATCAGCAGCCTCGTCGTATGTCATAAGGCTGATGATCATCGGCAGCATCCCAGTTTCAAACTAGTTTGTGAGACGCCGAGGTTAGGCCGGTGAACGACCAGTGAACCTTCACAACAACCTTGGGAGCGACGATTACTGAACAGCCATCCCCTTCACACTCACCCTATCTTTTTTGAGACGAAAACTCGCAGCATATGCCCAAAGTGGAGCTAGCAAACATGGTACAATCAGTACCGGTAAACAACTACGACGACAAAGAGCGAAGGAAAGGTACATCCATTGGCCAGTGACTCACCACTGATGCATTGTAACGCTGTAGAGTATCACGGATGAGCCGACCCAAGACGCATCTCTACTTACGAAAAGTTGGTCATGCAAAGCCCCACATATCGCATCCCCACTCCGCACATTTACAAGGTTACCTTATGCACATCATCCTAGACATCACCCATATGCCCCAACCGGTGAATGCCACCAGTCACAATTCTCTCCGTCGCACCTACGCCCTATTATCACTATCAATCCACACCCTCCACTTCAAACGTCTTCGCTGCCTAACTTCCCAGCCCCCAATCCCTACCACAACCCTCCAAAGAAGTCTCGCACCTTCACGCACACATGTAACCCCCGAGTCCTCGCTTCAGCCACGCCAATCGCTCGGCCCGACCCGGTGCCTTCTTCCTTCCCGCATGCCGGGCTGGTTGCTTCGCACTGCCCGCATCCCCGCGCGCAGTCCGTGTCGGCCGTTCGCAGTCCTTGCCGAAACAGCTGGGCCAGGTTTAGCAGCGAGCTGACTGTGGCTGTGCGCTGTCAGCACGGCCCCCATTTATGGGCGTAGCAGGTGTTGAGTTCAGGGCGTGTGTTGGGTGGTGGTGTGATAGTTTGAGGTGGTAGTGGGGGTGGGTGAGTGGGGCTGTGATGGGTTGGGTGCGGGTGGGATTGTATCGAGGGGGATTGGGAGTTTTGTGGTTCGGTAGAAGGGATTGAGGGAAGAGGAAGGTGGGTTTGTTGATTAGGATAGTTGGACTTGGAGGTTAATGAAGCCATGAATAAAAATATCAAGGAATCTAAGTATACATGACTCTGAGTACTGTCTGTGACTTAGATAATGGTTCATTTCACATTATATGGAGCTCTTCTCTCGTATATACCACCTGTCTCTTGAAACTGTACCCATCTGGTGCCCCTCTTGTACACATCGTCTGCTTCCTTGCGCTTGGATGGGAATTATGCCTATATCCACACCCATATCTTCGCATCCTCGCTGCCTGATGCTGGGTCCGACTTCGTTTTATCAGAGTGGAATTCTACGGCACGTTTTGATAGCGACGGGTAGTAAGGTAACTCAGTGATGTGAGGTCCGGCGCTCTCGGGTTCTCTGTCCACACCTGGTTGAGGCTGAAACAATATGGTAAAGCTATTCGATGTTACTTCGGTTGGTAGAATTTCTCATTTGGTGTGATATCTACTGAAGCATATGCTCTCGAAACTCGTAATACGGTGAAGATGTGCGAGCAGCAGACAATTAGGTAGAGCATACACTTGGGCTGAGTCTACCTGTTCATATTTCTAGGAAAGGATAGTGGCTACAAGTCGCAAGTTGTCAAGAGCTAGGGGATACGAAACTCAACTTCGGCGTTTAATTTGAAAAAAAAAAAAAAGGTAGTGAATATCTCTCACGGACCAAATGTGCGCTGCTATGCCGGCCGATTGTTGGAGTGGTTTCCGGTGAGTTTATTACCAATATATTGCAAGTCAAAGGTAACGTGGACAAGGCATACTTAGATTATTGCATGTCAGCAGTCTACAATGCCCGAGCAAGCTTTGAGAATCTCACGGTTTTCGCCCCCACCTTCCGGAATGTCGATGCCCGTCCCCCCCCTATTCATCATTTGTAAGAATCTCGGCAAACCTTTCCTCATTTATGTGAAGACCAATGAGAACGGCCATTTATAATTTTAAGTATTACTGTTTTCCTGCTTTATGCGTGACGCTGAGTTCCGCACATGCGGTCGAGGCAGCAGGTCAACTGGCTATGGATTTACCTCGGTTGAGATGACGCTAGCACTAAGTACCTAAGAAAACGTATTATAAATGCGTTCAAAAGAAGGTTCTCTCGCGGCCTATCTCAAGTCTAGGTAAAAACTCTTTTATAAATACGTTCTTAACACGTTAGAAGTACATTTATTAGATGTTTTCTTAAGGAGGGTTAGTCAAGGATCGGGTTGGCCAAGGTAAGAGTTAGTCAAGGTCAGGATTAGTTTAGAGGTTAGGGTTGACGGAATATATATATAAAAACCATTGAAAATTTATATTTAAAGTCGTGTTTGGGGTTGCATCTTAGCGTTGCCAAAAACGCATCTCAACCGAGGCCCAATCCATAGTCGGTTGACATGCCGACACCATGCGGGCGCATGTCTCATACGTAACATCGTCCCGAGGCGATGATTGCTGCCTATGATCGGGGCTGTGGCTTCGCGTATTATTTGAAATGCTCTGGTAGACTCAGTAGTATTCGTACGACACTTTTATCACGTACCGAGAGCACGTTCCGCAAAGTCACAAGTGTTGTAGTAGACATAATGGTATTTGAAGCTTGTAAATGAGCACATTTCCACCCTAATCCATCAAATTATTTGGGGTATTAGATCATTAATTACGACGGAACAATTACCAATGCGTTTCGAGTTATGCACTGTAGGAGCTGACGTAGTACTGTCTTGAAGTCAGTTGAGTCGAGCAGGGTCAAGATTCGGACGACATACCGTCAGCACAGATTCCTCCTCGCTGTGCTCATTTGACAAATATACGTAAAGAATGAGAGCGTGCTCGTGACAGAAGCCTATTCGGAGTCAGTATCATTCGTTCAAAACTCTGCAGCATGCTGCACGTTGCCATGTGCCTACATGCGATGACCCTTCCTCCGAGTCGGCCTACGCTCATGACTTTTCCCCAATCGCGACCGTCTATCCTCACCGTCGCCCATCCCTCGGTACTACGTCCATCGGCACTTCCTAAGAGTCTCATGCGTGTGCTGGGGTGCTCGGCAAGACCAGTCTCGCCTCCTTCGATTTGATTTGGGTCTAATTCGGGATTGTTTAGGTCGGTCCAGACGGAGGATATGCTCATTGCATCGGTCTTGATGCTTATTTTCAGACAACCGTGCATGTTCGCTGCTACCTCTAGTCGAGTTCTCGAGGCCGTGGATCCGCTGCTGCCCTTCGTGTCCGCTAGTGCGAGTTTCGTGAACCTATCGCTAATGCTTTTGAGCTGCATAAGTGGTGGCAGCATAATATGCACATCTGGCTCTCGACATCTTGGCTCATGCAAACTTGCTACTGTGTCTGGCGAAAGCACTCGAATAGGTATTTCTTGAGTGACAATCGTCTCCCGATTGCCTCCGCCAAGCTCGTTGTCCATGAATGCCTCAATGCCATCATCAACATTTGCAGTCGCGGTAGGAATAGCGCTATACGTGTTGGAAGACGTGGTGGTGACAATAGTGAGGGCGAGCATGGGCATGTTATCCTTCTTGGTCAAACGTATCTGTGCTGAGGTCGCGTTGACAGCAGACTTGAGGGCCCGATTGAGGGACGCAAGCGGAACTTCGAGGTTTATTATATTGTTTGCGGCGGATTGAACGCTAATTGTCTCGAAAATGGAATCCTGCACAGCGTGTCAACCTCATATGCTAATCGAAAGACGAAAAAGTGAGCTTACAATAGATAGGACACTATAGATTGTCAGATGATTGGAGCATACAGACATGATTTGACGCATCAACTCACGCCCATACTTGGGTGCCCTGTTCGGGTATGATTGTGAAGCATACTTGCTCCTCACTGAGCTTCACCCAGGCAAGCGGGCCGAGGGAATTGAGCGACGCTGTGAGCTCTGCATCTGATTAGAATCTATTGCCGGCTCAGATATAAGGCAGACAGTACTGGTGAATGTGCTGATGTTGTGTATTGATGCCTTGAATCGCATCTTGTTCACGGTGCTGCTGGGGTTGGTGCGACGCGTCCAGACAGAATGTGGGGAAGTCGCGCCCGTGCGGACGTCATCGGCCTGACACCTGGTGGGACGCCAATCCATCAACCTTGTCTGTTCCGCACAACTTTTCATCAACGCTGTTGTATCCCAAAGCTCATGAGTCCAACCATATTCAATCCGTTGAGAAGATTACTCCGTGCCAATCCTCATCGTAGCACATTTTTATCGACAGAGAGCTTAGTGGGTAAGATGAATCGAAGAAGCATGAATACGTAGTACGATTTTTGTGTATAATGAAGAAGTATTTGAAAACATCAGACTGACATCTCTACCTAATCTTTATACATTAATTCCCACAGAATTTTCATGTCTGCCTCCTTACAGAAACACCGCTATTTGAAATGGTAGTGGTGGAGTACATCTGTAGGTCCTGCGTAAGTAATTGCTCCACTGATAAAACCAAATATTTACCTGTCCACTAGTACCCTGGATCTACCCCAGAAGGATTTGGCAGGGACTGTGTTGCCTTCTTGTTTTGAGTTTTATTCTCCACCGCTACTGTGCCTCCCGCAGCTGCGGTATTTATAGTCACTGTAATCGAATTGCCGTTTGCCACCGGGACTGTCGTGGTCGCGTCTGTTGAGGGTCCGGGCCAACAAGCCGAAAAGCTCTTGAGGGTGCTGTTATAAACGATGCCACCACCAAGGACATAACTTTGCTCGAGGCTATCACCAATGCCGACCCATATGGATAGCCTGTTCGCACCCGATAGAGCTGGTACGGTGAAAGTTCCGGTCACTGTTACAAAGGGATCGTTCCCAGGAGCTTTAAGAACACCTCCTCCCCGATTTAGATCGAACGCGGCTGATGCAACAGAGATCTGGCATGCAGTGCTGATAAATCTAGATAGTCTCATGGCGAACTAAAACTTTGTGTGACTGTCAGTGAATAGAGTGAGCAGGTAGAGAAGAAGTCGCAAGGAAAATTTTGAACGAAAAGGTAGAAGAGGACGAATTGTAGTTGAGGATATGGTTGCGACTATATTGAACTAGGGAGTGTACCCGGTTCTCAGCGGCTGTTCCTCTAACATTCTACCCAGTCCATGTGCGCCCACGTTTACGATGTGCAGAAGTGTCAGTTGGACCGGTTGTATCCGTAAGCATTACTACCAGGTCGAACAGCTGGAGGTCTTTCTGATTTGGGAAATATCTTCAGGAAAACTTTATCGAGCACCAATCAAATCTTCCAACACTGCTTGGCTTACATGGCAAATACAGGCGAACAAGTGCAGATAAATGGGAAATGACCCCACGTCGATTTATTAGATGGTGGTTGAAGTCCCCACAACTTGGCATATGGAGCCTGTGGATCAATACTTCAGCTTTGAGCCAACGCCAGCCAGGTCATTCACCGGAATTGCGATGGCGCCTAAGATAGAATGTATGATTGCCATAATTGTGTTACTTTCGAGTGGATGTGGGACCTCCATCTTATATTGGGTGATAAAAAGGGTGCTCGCAAGCCCGGGCTCCAATTCCCGGTAGAACACTCCTCAGTCACATTCCGGGTTCTGAAGCCGCCGGTGGTTATATTGAAAATCCCATGGCCGTAACATGCCAGCCTTGGAAATAAACTTGGCATCGCCACTCCTGAACCACTGGAGGTGTAGGGTATCAATTGTATAATAGACCAAGAAACGTCATGACCACTTCAGGCCATTTCCATTCCAAAGTCCAGGCATTACCAAAATCACCATGAGAGATATTTTCCTATTTGCCCTTGCCTTTCATGCGCCCGTTAGCGCTTTGCTACGGTTCCCATGTGCTCAACTTGTTACTGATCGACTGGACCCGTTGGTCACACCCGGTCAGGCACCATCGCCACATTTGCATCAGATATTGGGAGGAGTGAGTTCACAGAGATATCTTTCATAGAAACGAAAGCTCAAACATGTCAGAACTCTTTCAACGTGACTATGGCACCTGAAAAAGATATGCCGAAGGAGTCAACGTGCACTTCCTGTCAATTCAGCGAGGATTTCTCGGTAAGTTTAGTTTAGATGTCATGTTGTGATGCGTCACTAATTGATCATGGCTAGAACTATTGGACTGCCGTTCTGTAAGTTCTCAACTTGCGTTCTAGAGTGAGACTTAACCAAAATAGTTATTTCAAGGCAAGGAACGGTACCTATAAGCGCGTACCTCAGATACCTAATAGTGGCTTTAACGGCGTCAACGGTGGCATGACTGTCTATTATATGCAAGATGGTTTGTATAACTTCCAATAAACTTCCAAAGTCTAGGCCTTTCAGTCTGTAAGTCCAACGCATTCCTAAGGGAGCTCATCTACACGAATACAACAAGTCTGCTAATACCTCGTTAGGGATTTCGTATGTTTGTCGGCGATGTCAACGCGCGTACAAAAACCGAAGCCGAACGATTCAGACAGCTCACTTTCACATGCTTACAAAATATCAATACTCGCGACCCGCAAACTCTGGACTTCCCTACGGTTCCTTGCCCTGCCGGTATCATGACTGCTGTAAGATTTCCGACATGTTGGGATGGAAAGAACCTCGACAGCCCCGACCACATGCAGCACATGTCATATCCAGAGTTTGGCAGCTTTGAATCAGGCGGCCCTTGTCCCGCCTCGCACCCTGTCCGCATGGGACAATTATTTTACGAAGTCATTTGGGACACGAGAAAATTCAACAACAAAGCCGACTGGCCTGAAGATGGCTCTCAGCCCTTTGTCTAGAACTTTGGGGACAGGTATGTGCTTTAAAGTAACTTGACTGTAGACTGACGCGTGTGTAGGACTAGGTACGCGAATCACGGCGATTATTTGTTTGGTTGGCAAGGCGATGCGCTACAACGTGCGCTCAACAGCCCCTGCTATCAGAACTGCCCGACTTTGAAGACCCAAAACACAGCCGCTATGAATAAGTGCACCGTCTCACCCGTCGTTGTTGAAGATATTGATGGCTGTAAGTCCCTATGCACTTCAGTAATATGATGGCAACTAAATAAAGACAGGGGTAAAGGAGCTTCCAGGAGGGTACCAGGCACAATACCTTAAGAAGAGATGGGCAGATTAAAAGTTTTCATGGATGCTTCAGGTAGAGATGAAGATGGAATAAGGTATACACGTTAGCTGTCCTTCAATCTCATTACATAGATTGCATATTTGTGTTTATTCCTAATGGGGTAGCTCTACGGGATTATCTATAACTTGTTGGTATGACCAAACTTTATCTTTCAATCACAGATAAATCGCCATATACGGAACATTGGCTGTGTTCCCAGCAGAGTGTAGTTGCAATCCGCCAACTTTCTCATGTTTATTTGGCGAGAAGTCTTATCGGGGCAGAAATAAACCGGGGTAAGGGCTGACTAACTTTTAATAGCTAAAAGATAAGGAACTCAGAGTTTTATTTTGCCTCGGCCGTGTGCGGGGCCAGCCTTGCACAACACAAGGTACTCACCTCTAATGCTGTGTAACCTTTCGTGCATGTAGTTTTCCAAACGGCCGAAAAATGACGAAACTGATTGTTATTATTGGAATTACTGGCAACCAAGGCAGTTCTGTAGCCTCCACTTTTCTCAAAGACTCAGCATGGCGCATTCGCGGCCTCACTCGGGACACGCAATCGAAAGCCTCCCAAGCGCTCTCCGCCCAAGGAATTGAAATGGTACAAGCGAATCTCCATGATCCTTCTTCGTTGAAGGATGTGTTCAAGGGAGCAAATCTTGTTTTTAGCGTCACAGATTTCTGGCAGCCCTATTTCAACCCGGCAAATCAAGTAGCCGCACAAGAGCAGGGAAAGTCGATTGGTCAATATGCGTACGAGCTTGAGCTTGATCAGGGGAAGAATATTGCTGACGCTGTTGCCCGAGAAGTTGATGGTTTGGACGAAGTTGGTTTTATAGCGAGCACATTGTGCAATGCGAGGGAGACGAGTAACGGCAAATTTAAGGAGCTATGGCATTTCGACAGTAAAGCTGATGTGTTCCCATCATACGTTAAACAAAAGCACCCAGAGTTGGCGAAGAAAACGAGTTATTTGCACACTGGGTACTTCTTTACCAGTTGGTCCTACATGCCTGGGCGATGGTTTGCAAAGGTGACTAAATCTTCGCGTTGGTACTGATACGGCTATTGGGACTAACATTGAGAAGTTACCTGATGGCTCAGTCCAAATGCAGTCCCCAACACGCCCGGATATGCTCATACCACACCTCCATCCACGCAAAGATATAGGACCCTGGGTTCGTGCTTTGCTGCAGCTTCCTGCAAATTCGACAATTATGGCTGCTAGCGAGTGGCTTACATGGCCTGATTGGATCAAGTTATGGGGAGAAGTGACGGGTACTAAAACAAGTTACAAACAGACTAGTATAGAGGACTTCGATCAACATGTCCCTGGGGGAGTAGGTCGGGAGATTGGCGAGATGTATCAATTCAGCTCAGATTTTGGATATAACGCTAATCAAAAGGACACGCTGAAAACCTGGGACTTGGAGAAGGTAAGTAGCTTTGGCTAGAAGGATACTGACATTTGCTGACGGCCATCTTAGCTTGGTATACATGTGCAAAGTACTAGTCTGCGAGAGTACTTTGAAACCGAAGATTGGGTGGCTGCGGGTATTCTGTCAGTTTGATACATTTAGATGTATTACCCCAATCTAAATTTAAATTTTGCGTCTCTTTACATTCCGAACAATTGCACTTCAAATGATGATGATCGTCTCTCTTGCTAGGCTTTCATTGTTCATGACTGGAAGTAGTCCATCATAAAACCCAACGCGAGAAAAGATTTTACGACCTTTAGGATCCAGGCGTGTACGTTTTTTCAGCAGTATACCAAAAAGTCCATGTGCCTCGCATGGTATTTCAACGCCATCAAGCATCTTGATGATACCGAAACACAGGCAAGGGGTATTTTCATAATTGCCATCGAAATCGTTCCAGTTGGGCGTATCCCAGAAGATGGCTCGTGTCGATCTTTCCCTGTTGTCAAATCGGTTCGTAGGTCGGCTTTCTCTCAATACACTAAATTCGAATAGCACGCCTTTGGGTTCTACCCCAGGTTGACCAGAGTCGCACTCGCTCAAAATATTTTCATCATACTTCAGTACATCTACATTCTCTGTACATGGCTCGTGGTAATATATTTCCAAAAAAAAAGTCACAGGGACTGTTGCAGATGCTTAGCTGAAAGAGGGGACGTTGTGGTTGCGCGTAGCACTAGTGATTGAGTTATTGGGGTCTTCTGCCCTCCAACAAAGGTCATAGCGCAGTTTTGGTTTCCAGAGTCCGAAGACATAGTCAGACTGTCCAAGATGAATCGATGACCGGAAAGCATTTGAGAGACCAGCAATGGCAGGTAAACGATCCGATGTTACAGTCAGCTTTCTAGACGTGAACTCTTTCACGAGACCATACCACTTTTCACAAGATTCCCTTAAGACTTGATCGGTTATATCGTAATTATCATCAATGTTCTGAACGGAGTGGAGGATATCGCGTATGCCTATTCGTGATCTGTCGGATGGCTCACCAGCAGGGCTGCGTTCAGAAGCAACCATCCCATTACATTCCCAAGATACATCATGAGCGCCCCGGTGGAGTATTCTGCGTGACAGGAGACGTTCCTGAAGAATCCAGCCCCGCTCACTCAGGAGACAGGTTTCTATTGTCTTGCCCGCGTCTTCGATCCCGTAACAAATAACTCGTGGTTCCTGGGGAACCTGGAGCCCACTTGAATTTCTTGTAAGTTTCTACTTAGTATAGGTAATAATAGCCGTATCTAGTATTATACCGTCCTAGTAAAGGAAGACTATATAATATATAAGTTTGTAGTAGTATTAGGGGTTATCTTACTATTAATCTCTTAGTTATTTATCTTAAAAGTAATTAAAGGTTACGTGTTTAGGGTTTCTCAGAGGATTAATAGCTAAACACCTTTAATCCTAGGGCCTATTATGGATAGAGTAAGGTTATTCTGTTCGATTTATTTAGACGGGAGTATTGCTCAATTCAAACGTCTATTTAAGAATTCTTCTACCCAATCCGCGGGCCATACGTCCACCACCGTAGCGGCACCGGCAGCGGCACAGAGGATGAATGCTCTGATGATTATGACGAAGATGGCAAAGACTTTGGGTTGGTGATTTGCGGGTACGCTGGGACGAGGATCAGGGCTGGGCGCTTCGCGATAAGGACTGCGAACGGTGCGGACATTGTGCTGACATTGTCGACTACTGAGTTTTAGTGGATCGCTACTCAGAGAATTGCGTGATTGTTTGGGTTGAGAGTTGAATTCACAGGATTCCCAGAACTTGATGGGATGAAGTCCGAAAGATATGCTCTCAAGCCGGGATCGCATGCATAAACGTATGTGCCCCGAATCCCTCGTGTCAAGAGCACTGCATAGATCTGCGTTATGAACCGCAGCAAGTCGTCATCCGAGTAGGTCCTACCGAGCGCCCGATTATTTTCCTTACCCTTTTTATCAAAGTACGAGTCGCGATCGATATAAAGCCGCCTTCGAAGTGGATCGAAGCGCAAATCTAGACCAATAATAACACCAACATAGTTTAAATCGTAACCCTGAACCGTGTGAACCGACCCAACTTCCTGCAGCGCGTTGTCAGAAGAAACCCAATCCGTTGTCACACTGTTCCAGCGAAGTTTCGTATCGCCAATTTCAATATCAAAATCTGTCTTGTCCGCCTGAGTCTTCCACTCCCAAGCGTAGCCTGCAACCATGCGTGAAAGTCCCGCTTCAGCGTTGCGTTGGAAAATCTCATCTCGCATTTCCTCAACGGCGTCGAAGGCCCGGAAATCATATTTTTCAAAATTCGGTCGCGCTCGCGGAACGGAGAGAGGATTAGGATCAAGGATCCAGCGAATGTAAGACACAAAATCTGAGCCCGCCTGTACGCGCATTTGAGTGCGGAGCTGGAAATGCCGGCCCTTTGCACGAGTATCGGCAACGAGACCTGAAAGCAGCTCTTGTGGAAGATCAGCCGGTCGAACGCTCTGCATTGCGTCCAAAAGGAAAATATGCTGCCGACTCTTCGCCAGGATCCAATCAAGCTGGGTCTTACTGAAGTCGTCGCTGCCGAATAGCTCCCTTGTGATAACCGCAAACTTCTTATTGAGCACTCCTGACGATTGATTAGAGCGTTGATTGAGCCGATGAGTTTCGTCAACTATGAGCATGTCAAAAACCCCATCTGCTTCTCCTACTTGGAATGGTGACATAACCATGTCCGGGTGGAGCCCGCGCGTCTTTTGAAAAACATCTTTGATGGTGCTCCGCAACGACTGCTGCGGTACAACCAGCCCGATTCTGCAATTTTGAAGCAGACTTTGGTTGATTGCAGTGAAGAATTCGGAAAATCGCGAGTCGCTGTCGAGATTTTCGAGCGAGTTGAGTGCTGCAATGTCGACAAGGAGCTTAATTAAGTATATAGCAACTACCGTCTTGCCAGTGCCTGGGTCGCCCTGAATCACAATTGCGCTTCTCTCGCCCGTCGAGAGATCGATGAAGAACCTCGTGAGGATCTCTTCGACGGAATTTGCTTGATCTTCCGTTAGCGCTTTGTAAGGAGAGAGCTTGAAGAGACTGCTGTTCTCGATTTCCGGAATACTTCGCGTGAAGACCCCATCATATCTGAGTTGGTCGAACACAGCCCGAAATCCCGCGCGATATGCTTCCCTCTGGTAGTATTGTGCGTCGGTGATGCCGTTGTTTCGATTAAGCACTTGATTGGCGCCATCACCAGCCATCATTCTGATAAGATAGGACTCCAAGTCTAGACAAACCGACTTGTTGTATTTCTCGTGCAGGATGACCCGGATGTTCGTCAGATGTTGTTTAGCTGGTGATTCGAGGTGTTGGCGTAATCGACCCACCACGTTGAGCGATTCTCCGACGTAAATATCTCTCAGTACATTATTTGAATTCCTCCCGTTCGGGTTGCTATCGTTCTCTAACACATACACGACAGGCCAATTCCCATGTTTCTTATCTTGGGACCTCCATGTGGCAACGGCAGGTCTAGAGAACTCAACTCGAGCTATCTGCAAGCTTGTCATACTTTGTACTGGTGCCTCGGGCCTTCCCCACGGGATACTTCGTGCGCGTGACTTCAAGTTTTTCTAGCACGATCTGATCCGGGTCGGCTCCAATGCGAATTGCGAGAAGATGACAATACGTCAGGACGTCTGCAAGTTCCTCGCGCACACGCTTCGGCTCGGCGTCTGCGCTCCACTGAAAGCACTCGAGCAACTCGCCCGCTTCAATGACTATACTTTTGGCGAGGTTCTCTGGAGTGTGGAATTGCTCCCAATCGCGCTCCGCAGCAAATGCCACGAGTGCGTCGCGGACTGATGTCTCAACCATGTGATGCAGCAGTTACTGGGACAGCGTCCTCTGAGTCTGTGCCATCAAATAAGTATAAGCGCTGGATACATTGTCTCACGGGATCCAACTTACAATATGACAACTAGGCGGTTGTTTGATAGCTGTGTTATGGCGATGCGAGAGTGGAAAAAGCTTAGAGTCGACAATGAGACAGCAGTCCTTGAATGGTAGAGAGACTTTTTAAATCGTCAGCAAGAGAAGCGAGGTAAACTTGCGGCGCTAACATGCCCAATTAGATTGAGCCGGGTAGGCAACACTGCAGCCACATCACATACTCGTATGCGACACTAAATAACGTAGTTTATAAGCGAACTGCGCGTACCACGGGAGCTTGGGGATCATGCCGTTCAGAATGACTTCTACATCTCCTCACCCCCTCCTTTGTCGGTAATGAGCCCTTTAGCGGGTATTCCTGGCATGCCGAATCGGCATTTTCGGGCATATAGTTAAAGCCGCTGCATGATTTCAGGCTGGACGACGCCGTCGATACGCATAAAGCTGCGGGCATCCAGGCAATGATGAGTCGACGCCTGGGTTGACCAACCACCTTTCCGCTATTGCCCTACCATCTGACGTGGAGGGGTGTTGGCACGGCAATCTCGCTACGTCGGAGACATGGTTCCCACGTAGACGCCTGGATTGTGGGTGCACCAGAATGAGTCATCGGGTTGCTGCCTAATTGGGAACATGCATATATATGAAAACTGTGTTTACCAGATCAGAACTAATCAATCATTCACTTCCAAAGACAATACTTATGAGTACTTCCAGCTGCCAAACATGACCTCTATCAAGAGGAGATATATGGCTGCATTGGAACGTGAAATTGAGGACCACAAGAGCTATTCTATATTTGGAGAATATCAGGCGAGCATAGTCTTCTTTGAAATCTAGAACTGGCTCTTCTGCTCTCCTATCTAATGCACAATGATGTTAGCCCTCTTTTCCCTTCAACATCCGTACATTCTCAGAGCCATGCACATGGACCCTGTGCTGGACAACCTAAATCCCAATGCGAATGCATTACCTCGCGGTCAAATCAACTTCTTTTTCTCGCCACGGCCAGACTCACCAATATGATCAAGATAATTGCACCTAGGATACCAAAACACTAACCTAACCCATCACTATCTCCTCCCGGAACCCGGACATTCATCCCAAACAACCGCAGATAACATTCAGCGGTATAGGGATGGCCGTTATGACCGTGACATTAACGATGAACTTCATAATCTGATTGCCAACACGGACCCTATCCACGGAGAGCCGTGTGAGGTAGTCTGAGTGCGAGCGGGACAATATCTCCTCATAGTGATCAAGCTTGGACTTCACTGCCACCAAATCTGGGCCGATGTGTGTACACAATGTGTACACACACGTGTATGTGTTCGGGTTCGCGCGTGTGTGTTCGGGTTCGCGTTTCGCATACACAGTGTGCACACGCGTTTATTCGGAAGAGCGGTTGTATGGCTCCTGATTGGCTGTAGCTTAACGTGTTGGTTCGCGTGATGCACGTGTTCGCGTGATGCACGCCGAACACCAAACTTGAGTCTGACCCACCTCTTTACATTACGCGATAACTCCACCAATATGGACCCGATTCAAGCTGCGATTGAAGAAATCAACTCGCGAGAACCAGGAGAGGATTTCTTATACACAAAAATTGCTGCCAAATTTGGTATTGAACGAAGTACGCTAAGCCGAAGACACCGAGGCCAGACAAGCTCAGATCAGACCAAAAAACTCAACTAGAGAAAGCTTAGCCTATAACAAGAATATAAGCTTATATAATATATTAAAAAACTTACAAAGAGAGGCCTTCTACCTATAAGAGAGATAATAAGAAGCTTAGTATTATAGATAGCTTAAGTAATAGTTAGTAAGAGCTAGGTAACTTACTTCCTTAATTGAAACTAGAACTTAGTTATACCTAAATAGACTACTAGTATTAACTATATACGCTATAAAGCTAATTTATATATAAAGTATAAGCTATACTTTAACTTATTATATTAGAAGATAGAAGAATATTAAGTAGAGCTATAGTATATATATAATATAGACAAGAAAGGCTTTATAATAGGTATTACTAGGAGGTCTAAATATATCTTTAGTTAAGTAATATAGAAGAGAAAGAAGGTTTAAGTAGCTTTCTAAGATAGCTCTTATAAGTAAATAACTACTCTAGTATATATCTATATAGATAAGATGTTTCTACTACTTAAACTTATCTATATAAGGGTTTGTTAGCTATAGTACCTATTAGTAGGCTTACCTAGGTACATAGTAATTATAATTAAAGTATAATATAAATAGGTATAAGTATTAGAGTAACTATTAATAGGATAAAGTATAATAATAATTCTAAGTTATAGATATTAAGAGTATATTACTCTAGGTTAAAGATTAGAATTAATAATACTATCTTAATAATATATATCTTATTAACTATATACCTTATAACTTAGTATTATACTTAGTATAAAGTTGTAGCTTAGTAATTAGTATTTCTCTAAGTACTAAGTTAATAACTTAGTAATTTATACTTTACTAAGTACTAAGTTATTACGTACTAAATTATTATATATCTAAGTTATACTCTATATTACTATCCTATCTAAGTTCTTCTATTTTATAGTATAATAGATTATTAGGTAACTTAGGTTCTATTAGCTTAAAGTCCTATATAGAGTTATAACCTATAATACTATCTCTCCTTCTATATTCTTTAGGGCTAGTATTATTCTACTCTAATACTAAGTTATTAGCTTAGCTAATCTATATAATTCTTCTTAGTATTTCCTCTATACCTTCTTATACTACTCTTAATAAACTTGTATTAGCTACTTATATTTATTAGAATAGTATAGAATTTATACCTTATCCTTATTATTTATCTAAAGGTATTTACTATATTATATCCTAAAAGAATAGTAAGGCGTATATAGTATATATTAATACTAATATATAGTATTATTACTCTAATCCTAGAGTATCTATAGCTAAGTATATATATTTAATTATAATTCTTGTATCTAGACTTATATCTTCTAGGGTAAGCTATTAACTAGGCTTAAGATAAATTATCTATTTAGATTACTACTACTAAAAAGGTTTAGTAAGAGCTACTTAGTAAAGTAGTAAAGAATTAGACTTTTCTTGTACGCCTTTATAAGTTAAAAGACTATAATAATAAATAGTCCTCTACTTAATCTTATATACTTAAGGCTAAGTTAGATATTCTAGAAGCTAAAGAAGTATATTTATCTTCTCCTTAGAAGTCTCTTCTTATTACTAGTATAACCTCTTCTAGTATCTCTCTATCTATTCTATATAGTATTTATCTTCTAAGAGACTTTAATAAGTTTCTTAGTTTATTATAAAGTAAGTTACTTAATTTTAACTTTAGAAGTCTTCTAGTAACTTAGGGTAATTAAGGTTTTCTTCTAGTTTCTATATATATTCCTATAGTTTTCTATTTTTATTTACTCCTAACTATTTAACTAAGTAGTAGTTTTTCCTATTATAGAGTTAATATCCTATAATCTCTTAAGATTTATATTCTTTTTATTCTCTATATATATTAGCTTTATAAACTACTAGTTTAGTATCTTGTAGTACTTCTTTTAGTAATAAAATATAGAATATAGAGTATATTTTTATTTCTTTAGGTAGTTTTAATCTATATATAACTAGTATTACTTATTTCTTAATTTTATATAGTCTAATTTTTATATAATCTAGTTTTAAACTTAGTTTTTTAGTTTTAATATTCTTTTTTTATAACTATACCTTTTTTCTCTCCCTAAATTAAGGTTCCTCTTTATATTTCTAGTTATAGTATTTTACTATCTAGTTTCTTAAGAACTTAGTATCTTCTTTTAGTTATTTATATATTTCTTTAATTCTATCTATAATCTTTTATCTCTTAGAGTTCTATTTTTCTATATCTCTAGGTATTTAGTATATAGTAGGTTTAAATCTATAGTTTATAAAGAATAGTAATACTCTTATTACTATATTTTTTAAGCTATTATAAGTAAATTAAGCTACTAGTAGTAGTACTACCTAATTGTTTTAGTTATAATTAAGGTAGTATCTTAGGTATTACTTAACTATCTAGTTTATTTATTCTAATTATCTATCTATCTATAGGTAATATCCTATAGATATACTATACTTAATTCCTAGTAAGAATATTATTGTATCCTATATACTAGATATAAATCTAATATCTCTATCTATAATTATTTTATCTAGTACTCTATATTATCCTATAACTAAGTCTATAACTTAGTATATAGCTTCTTTTATACTACTCTTTTCTTTATATAGTCTAAAGTATATATACTTTATTAGCTTATTAACTATTATAAGAATACTATTATATTTAGTTCCTAAGATTAGATCTCTTAATTTTAGTAGTTTAGTAATAAAGTCTATTGTAATAACTCCTTATAGTTATTCTAGTACTTCTACTAGTTATAGTATTCTATATAGTATATATCTATTATATTTATTTCTTTAGTATTCTATATAGTTCTTAAGTACTTATATTACTAATTATCTTACTTTAGGTATATAGTAGTTTCTTAGTAGCCTTTTTAAGGTTTTCTCTATTCTTTAGTATCTATATACTAGTAGTTTATAGAATTACCTTATAAATTCTTATTATATTTTAGGTAGTATATAGATTTATCTATATTCTATTTAGAATCTATTTTCTATTTCTTAGGTACTTAGATCTCTTTTAGTTTCTTCCTTAATCTATTAGTCTTATTTATTTCCTATTATTTCTAGGCTTGTAGCTACTTTAAGCTTATTTATTTCTAAGTATCCTTTTTTATTCTTTACTAGTATAGTTCCTTTAGCTTTAACTTCTTTCTATAGGTCTAGTCTCCTACTTAGTATATTTACTAATATATTTTCTAATCCTTTTATATAGATTACTTTAAAGTTAAATATTATAAAGTATTTCTACTATCTAGTATATTATTATATTAAGTTCTTATTTACTATAAACCCTATTAAGTTTTTATAGTTAGTATAAACTTATATTTTATATTTAGCTCTTTATAGATATACTCTCTATTATTTAAATACCTTGTATATTACTAGTATTTCTTTATTGTAAATAGAGTAGTTTATTTCTACCTATATTATTTATTTTAAGAAGTACTCTACTAGGTACTTTATTCCTATAACTAGGTCTTCTTGTTATAGGGCTATACTATATACTAAGTTTAATACGTCTATATTAACTATTAGTAGTAGTTCTAGGTTAAATATTCTTAGAACTAAGTCTTCTCTAAATTTCTCTTTTATAGTATTAAATATTCTTTTATATTCCTCTATCTATTTAAAGAGTATATTCTTTTTTATTAATCTTATTAGTAGCTTTATAAGTTCTAACTAACCTATTATAAACTTTTAGTAGAAGTTTACAAGCTCTTAAAATTATTAAATTTTAGTAATATTTCTTAGTATTAGCTATCTAATTATAGTATCTATTTTTACTAGATTAATCTACAATTATCCTAGTTTAATAATAAATCCTAGGAAATCTATTTTCTTTATATAGAATTTATATTTCCTTATTTTAAAGAATATCTAGTTTTTTACTAGTAGTTCTAGTATCTTATATATATATTTTATATAATCCTCTTTATTCCTAGAGAATATTAAGATATTATCTAAGTACGTAAATATAAAGACGTCTAAATATTCTTGTAGTATAGTATTAATCCTTTCTTAGAATATAGCTAGTATATTAGTTAGTCTAAAAGGTACAATCTAATATTTATATAATCTATATTATATTCTAAATACTATTTTCTATTTATAGCTTTTTACTATTTATATTTAGTAGTATACGTTCTATATATTAAGTTTTATAAAGATTTAAGCTTTACTTATCCTATCTTATATCTTATCTATATAGGGTAAGGAATATCTATTCTTATTTATTATTATATTAGTTCTTCTAAAGTCTATATAGAATCTCTTCTCTTTTATTCTTTTCTTATCTATAAAGAAAGTTCTATATACTACTAATAAGCTTAATAGTTTTATCTACTTATTTTAGAGTACTATCTTAATATATTCTTTTTTAATTTTTACCTCTTCCTCTATTTTTTAGTAGACTAGGCTCTATCTTATAGTTTTACCTTCTTCTAGTTCTATCTTTAGATCCTATAGTTTATATATTAGTTAGTAGTTCTCTAGTTTTATTAAGGGTTCTTCCTATTTCTTATATTCTTCTAAGAACTTTCTTATATATCTTTCTATACTTACTTATAATATATTTTATTTATATATAATTCTTTTTATTTTTTAGTTAATTTAAGAGTTTACTATTTTTAGCTATAGTATCCCTAGTATTATATCTTAGTATTTATTAAGTTACGTTATATCTATAATTAGGTTATAGATTTCTAGTCTTTATACTTCTAATATTAAAGGTTTAGTTTTAGAACTAACTAGTTCTTAGAATAGTAATCCTTTAATTATACTTAATTATTATAGGTATTTCTTTAGTACTTATTATATTTTCTATTATTCTATAAACTTCTTTTTTATAAAGTTTTAGGTAGCTCTACTATCTACTATAATTTAAATTTTCTTTCTCTAGTAGTAACTCTCTATAGTTATATATAGTCTTTTTATTCTTTAAAGTATCTTTTTCTTAGGCTAATACTTTATTTTAACCTTTTCCTAAACGTATTTTAAGTATTTATTTTATATATATTTATACTAAGGCTTTCTTTATATATATTCCTTAGATAGTTTATATCCTAGTTCTAATACTAGGTATCCCTTTTAGGTTTTTACTAGTTACTATCTATAGACCTCTATCCTTTTAATAGCTTTTATTAGGTTTTAGTTATTACTTCTTTTTAGCTATACCTTGTTTATATCCTTAGGTTTCTTATATATCTAATAGCCTACCTCTATATAAGATACCTAAGTAATCTTATAGTATATAAAGTAACTTAACTATACTCTTATATTATTTCCTTCTCTATACTTATCTTTTCCTAGCTTATTTTATACTAAGATATAGTACCTAACTAGTTTACTCTATATATAGGTATCTTCTAGCTATTTTATTTTTTTTACTAATTAGGTCTATTCTTCTTATATAAGTATATCTCTTATAGCTACTATATTTATCTCTATCTAGTATCTAAAGAATATAATCTTTATTTCTTTAAGAAAGTATAACTTCTATTTATTATATACTTCTTCTATCTCTAATATTAGTTCTTATTTTAATAAGAATCTTTTATCCTATACTAGTTTTTCTAGTTTAGAGCTTTCTTAGCCCTCTATACTAGAGTCCTCTTAACTTCCTATACTAGGGCTCTCTCTTTCTAAAGTATCTTCTTAATCCTTCTTTATTATTTATAATAGAGTTAGAAGTCTTACTCTTTAGGTTATTACCTCTAATCTCTTATCCTAATCTTTATAAGTTTCTTCTACCTATTCTTAAACTTATTCTTTTATTACTACTATTCTATTCTATTTTCTTTATAGAAACTATCTTACTCTTTATTTTATATAGATATACGTTAGGTATATATCTTTATAGTAGAATATCTAATATAACTCTTAATAGTTTTCTTAACTAGCTACTACTTTTTCTTATAGTTCTTCTATATACTTTTTAGAGTTCTTTCTTATCTTATTTATTTTAGACTATATCTCTTTTTTCTTCTTACTTCTATAGTCTTTTATAAAGTAGCCTTTCTTTCTATAGTTATAATAGGTAAAGTCTTTCTTACTTTCTTTTTTCTTACTTCTATAGTCTTTTATATAATACCCTTTTTTATTATAGTTATAGTATTTAAAGTCTTTCTTTTTACTTTCTTTATTAGCGTCTAGGATTATTAGATCTCTATAGTCTTAGGTATTTCCTATTTCTTTTATTTAGTTCTTTTTCTACTCTTAAAGTTTATTATTAATTTAGATAGCTTATACCTTTATTACTTTAAGAGTTTATACTTTTTCTATCTAGATTATTTTATATTAGATATCTCCTTTTAAACCTTATTTAAATCTTACTATTAATACTAATTTATTCTATTTAGTATTTATAGATAGTTATTTAAATATAGATATATATTCTATAGCTCCTTTTATTTATTTTAAATTTAAGAGTTTTTCTTTAGCTTATCTTATAATATCTATATCTCTAAATACTACCTTAAGTTTTTTAATAAATTGTTTGTAGTTACTAAATATTATTACTATTCTCTTCTTTTATTATTTAGGTATATTAAGCCTATAGTCTATCTAGTAAAAATTAAACTACTTTATTACTTTATCTTTAAAGTATATTCCTATATATATAACTTTTTTTTCTTCTATATTAAAGTATTCTACCTATATATCTAGGTATAGTATTACTACTACTAAGAAGAGTTATAGGTTCTTCCTTTCTTTATTAAACTTTTTAAGTTCTAGTATCTTTAGTAGTTTCTTTATTATACTTGTCTCTAGGTAGCCTATAATACCTTTAATTCTTTCTTAATTCTTAGTAATAGCTTTTACCTAGGTCTTATTCTAGTTAATATATTTCTTTAACTTATTATTCTATTTAAAGAGTTTCTTAATTACTAACTTTATCTATTCTTTATCTTTGTAAAGACTTCTTAGGATTTCTCTAATATTTCTAAAGTCTATATTATCTAACTTATATATCTTAAGA
>JALNQK010000230.1:0-34283 GCA_028458525.1 Ophiosphaerella herpotricha
TATATCTATAATATAGTAAAGTTATTTAAATTACTATTATTATTAAGTCTAAAATATAGAGATTAATACTAGTTTTAAAAGACCTAGTTTTTACTACTTAATAACTTATTTATTAGTAAATTTAGTAGAGTAATTTTATATATATTTAAGGGTATAATAAGAGGCTATAAATAAAAAAAATTATATTCCTTTAGACCTAATATTAAGAAAGTTATTAGCTTTTTAAAAAGTAAATTACTTAAAAAATAAGTAGTTAATTTAAAAGTTTAATTATATTATAGTTTTATTATATAAGTCTTAATAATAAGTATTATTTAAAAAGTTTTTAAAAATATTAAATATTAGTAAAGTTATACTAGGAAAGAGTTTTAAGTAGTAATATAGTAGCTCTACTTAAAACTACTCGCTCTAGCTACAACCTTAGCCTCTAAGTAAAATTTAGATAGTCTAAATTACTCGCAAGCTTCTATTTACTACTCTACTACAAAATCTTATAATAATAGCTATTGTGTGTGGCTTTGTAGCCTTATCTTTGAGATTGCAATTTTGGTGAGGGTGGCTCGTCACGCGAACTGGCTCGTCACGCGCACAGACACGTTAGTACAATCAACAACATGCTCACTTCTCTACCATCAGACTATGATCGCGATTGATGAGCTACATATTCCATTCAGCAAACAAATAACAATCATTTCTCGTTTGCCAAAACTCCTAGCAATTCATGTACATATATTTATCCAACAATTCCAAATTGCTCGTTACATAGAGAATACCATTCCAGCTCAACCGATGATGTCTCATCTAGCGCTAGTTACAGTTGTATAAACTTCGGAGTGGCTCCTTCTCAATCAGTGTACGACAACGAAAATATCACTTCGTTCATGGCACCCCTCGCTCGTGGAACGATATCCGCAAGTCATGCTGCTCAGCATACTTTCAGCTAAGCTGCAATATATACTCAAGAAAGGAATTACCCACGCTTCATTATTCACCTCACAACACCGCGAGCACGCGCATCGAACTTTGTTGAACAAGTGTAGGAACGCTAGGCAGCTATGCCTCTGATTACGCCTGGGTCCAGTCATCTCTGTGCTGTGAATTCACAGAGTCATTGAGCGGACACGATGATTTCAACCGTTACCAACGAAAGCGCCACTCTGTTCACTATAAAAATATCTGCCAAATACTTCCACAAAACTATATATCCAGAATTTGATTTATATTAACTTGAGTATCACAAAATTTTCGACACGAAAAACACTTGTAAATACTCGTAGTCGAGGAGCACGGATTCATATTGACGAGAACAGCAATCACGCCGAAGTCATGGAAGAATTTTATGATTTTTTGGTTTCAGCGTCGGAAATGGATCTCAGAAAGAGCGGTAATTGCTCGAACGTTGTTGATAAATTCTATTATTCATTGAATGAGGTTGAAGAAGTGGACACTTCGACGGATAATACGTCTACACCGTCCCCCAAAGCATTCAAGGTCAAGCATAGTAAAATCCCCACGCGCAATGTGTGCGACGCTTATGAAATCGGCGACACAGTTGATGAGCGCTGGATCGTAAAGAATCGACTCCGCATATCAGGCGCTTCGAATCGCGAGTCCTATATCGTTGAAGATACGCATTATGAGCACGAGCCGGACAAGCAATGCTTGATGAAGCTCCTCCCAACGCATGAGATGTACCCACACCGAGCACGACGTGAGATCGAGGGACATTCTGCATTGGAGCACAAGAATATTGTGAAGGTGCTGTATACTGGGGTGACGCCTCATCCTAATGCTGCGCCATTTCTAGTACTTGAGCATTGCGACCATGGCACCCTTGGTGACCTTATTCGACATTACCGAGAGAGAAAAAAGATCGTACCCGAGCTTTTTGTTTGGCAAATATTCGAGAGTTTAGCATCAGCAGTAAAGTACACTCGTCGGTGCCCGGATGATCTTCATCATTGGGCCGTGTGGGATGAAATCGCGCACCGCGATATCTACCCCCATAATGTCCTCCTGAAGACGAGACCACAAAACTGGTGGAATGCGGAGGAGTACCAAATTATCGTCAAACTTGGCGGTTGGGGATCAAGTATTCTTCGTACTGAGTGGGAAGAACAGGGTCTTGAGTTGGATGACTTGCCCAACACACAGCCCGCATCTTGGCCACCGGAAGGCAACCATACCGAGTTCCCTACAGAAGCGGAAGATGTGTATCAGATAGGCATGGTCATACGCTGCCTTTTCTGCCTTACTGAAACACCTCCAGCAGTCGATCATAACAACCTCTATTCGACAAGTGAATTTTGGAAGGGACGCTATGGGTACTCCCAGAATCTCCTTAGGTTCATGAGTGGTTGTCTCGTCGATTACCCCGGAGCCAGATTTACTGCCAGTTACTTGGCGGATGCCTTGCGCCAGACCCGAGCGGCCATGCTTGCGGATGGTTCGCTGACACGAGGAGAGCTAGAACTTCCGTAATTCCGCGAGAATCGCTGGTATGATATTCCTTGATACTATAAGAAATCAAGATGCGAGCGATAAAGGCGGTCAAGGAAAGCGTCTTAGCCGGCTTGCTGTGTGCGTGCCGAGGCAGCAACTTTGACTTTCAGAATTCGTGATTATATACTTGAGTGGAATCTATTAACATGAAGCGAAATATATCGTTCTTTCTCCAACACCTAAAGTTGCTTGAAATTCTTTGAAAAAATCCACTGCCATGCTCTTTTCTAAACTATTCCGCGGCTAACTTATTTTCACACCGCGGTATCGTTTTCACCACAACAAGATTGTAAGCCTCATTGCAAGTTGAAACTGTGAAATCTGATCAATAAAGAATGCATAGCTTCATAAATGCATCTAGCATTGTATCATCCACATACATAGTGCAAAACTTGATGTCCTCCATAAAGATCATGATATAAAGTATGGCCCGGCGATGAATGTACATACGATAGACAGTATTAATCAAAGAGCATGTTTTTCGCCCGTGTGCTAATGTTATTTCTTCTTTGGGTTAGTCCGAGATCACATCCAGGTAAAGGAAATCCTATGTAATAGCACGCTCGAACCTCTTCAAGATACTACTACACACCCACTTAAGAAAGCGAAGGAAGTAATTTTCAGCGTGGGGATAACATCTATGCTCCCACATTGAATGATATTGATACGGTGATTTGAAACCCCACTCAGACTTTGTCTTCATCTTTTTTTCGAGGTACCGTACAGTATCAAGTCCAGCGTACGAAACATCCTCTCCGATAGGGGCGATCTCCGCAGGCACCCCAAACTCACAATGCCCAATACACTTTCACAGCTACTTCCAGTGCCAAATTTCGTATCCTAAAGTACATGATTGTCTCGCAACGCGCCAAATCGTAGCTTTTTTTCCATGAATTCCTCTGGGAAAGGATCACTACCCAAACAGACCCCCTTGCTCATCTCGTCAAGCATAAGATTCCTGGTAGCGGCTAGTATACGCGAAAACCCCAAGGAGAAGGTCATGCCATCCTTCCGTATTGTCCAGAATCCAATAAGAAGAACTGTGAGAGTGAGCAGTATCACAGGACCATAGCAGGCCCAGAGACGACTCGAATCATAGATAAAGACTACTCGGTGGCGTGATCTATGAACCAACACTTCTTTTTAATGTTATTAGCATATTTGGTTTAGTGAGAAATGTTAGGATGAACTCCGCGTATAAGACTTCGAGGCGTTTAATGATGTCTTTTTGAGATCCACTGTCCTTCCGAACGAGTGGAGTCTTAGTGATATCAGAATGAGTCGCCGAATACGGTGGCCCTGGTAGTGGTACGTAAAATTCAACCCTACCGCGAATAATATCTCCGAATACCTCACCAAGTGCATGATATGCGGCGATTTTCTTGTAACGTATTGTGCCTTTTAGAGGACTGAGCTAATCTTTTGATGGTAGAATACCAGTGTTGGGAACAGAGAAATTGACCCTCAGGATAGGTGATATATATTCAGTGGATTGTGTCTCGTAATGAATACGCTGTTATATGAATATCCGACCCAAATCTCTAGTAGATCTCCCGCATGGTCTAGCACAGTGCCCTTGGGAATACCTCTTATACCTGGCCTGAGATGCTCTAATTGTGGCCTTTTATAGTCTCCAGTGTCTATATCTGTGAAGTAGGTATGGTTGCCTTCAGGACCTAGAACGCTGATATTGAGAAGTCCTCCAGGAAGTTTCGTAACATCTTCGCACTTAGCCAAGCCCGAGGAACGTGATGATATATGTACAGTTATAATTACCACCACAGGATGTATGTCTAGCGGTCTCTTGGTTGAATGTACTATTGAGTAATTCGCGTGATGAACTAAAGATATTTTTCCAGAGATGGTGTCTCAACTCGGCTGAAGGCTGCTCGTAGTAGTCGAACGACCCCGGCCCCTTATCGGAAGCATCCGTCATACTATACCACATAACGAACCTTTTATTGGTGCCATCAGCCATTTCGACAGGCTTTCGGAATTGGTTGTATGACTCAATGGAAAAGTCAACATTCGGAACCATGATGAACGCACCTCCGGTTTCAAGACGCCACCTAACGACAAGGCGCTCGGTGAAGCAATCATAGTTGCTAATGGGAGAAACTATGCGATCAATGCTATACTAGCGATTAGAAGTGTCTTTTTTACAGCCTCCCAATTTATAAGCAGTAAAGCTTCCTCGGACCCAGACAGTAACTGATCGATTGAATGGGCGGACAAATCGTGGTTCCTAAACGTCCTCCAGATCCGTTGGTGTAGCATATTTGTACGCATTGAGAGAATGCAATTTTTGCAAGATAAGCCACCGCACGACCAAAGAAAACCTGGCCCAAGCTTAAAAAGATGCTGCGTGAAGGAGCAAAACAAGGCGCAAAGCTAAGTTGCACAACCCGAATGTGACCCAGCCAAGTAAAAACCCTAAACTCAAAACAAAGATAAATCTTCAAATTCATTCAAATTTCTGTCTTAAGCTGCCTTGGAGGTGAGATATAAGAGACTGCCTAGGTAAGAATTCTGCTGAGTGGCAGTGACAGGAAAGCTGAATCACACCAACATGCTGATACGCCTCAGCCTCCATCATCACCGACACCCGATTTGTTGGTTGACTCCAATCTTGAGAGCCTATATGATTGTAATCCTTAGCCGCAGAAAGGAATATGGAGCTGATTCGCTACATTTCGTTACAATCGCCAACACGCTATAAAGACAGCGCAATGCATACCAAGCACTTGAACGACTTGCCTCCTCCACTCGAGCGCACCCGTATTAGGTGCTATATGCAACCCTTCCGAGGCCAGCTCTCCCGCACTTGGGTAGGTATTTACGGCGCTACCAACAAACTCGATCATGTAGAAGTAAGGCGTCCATACTAAACGCGCCCCTAACTACAACACTCGACATCCAATGCATCAACGACATAACCACAGAACTATTTCAGTAGCACTAATCCAACGCCCTATTTCGGAACGGCGAAGAAATTCACCTTCCTAGTCACATATCGACTGCAGATTGACAAGAATACTTTGCCCGGTGCAATGTCTACATGCCGCGGTTGAAAACAATTCTCTCCAAGGGAAAATGCATCTTTAAATTCAGGTGTTGGTTTGTTCTAACTACACCATTGACGAGCCCAGCTAGACCTACTACTTTGTAGATTCATCAGAGCAAAGGACATCCTGGCCTCGTCGCAGCATCTATTGAAGCTGGATACAACACAACAACGGGCGTACGACACGCAGCGGGCGCCATCCACACACTTCAACATTCCTTTAGCCACGTACTGCCACGTACTACCACACTATCAGACCCCCCTTCCCTCTTACCACTCGCACATGTACAGGAATATCCTTCACTACGTCCATCCACACTCCCTTCACCCCCAACACAGCACACTACCCTCTACCATCACAAGGCACGCACGGAAACAGAGTCTGCAGAATTACAATAACCTATCCCAAAATGCATTGCTCCTATAGCATTCCCCTGCACACCACGTCTGCGCCCCGCACTTTTACCACTACCTATCTCTTTGTTCCAGTACAACCACCCGCTCCCCATTCGTCGACGGCGTAGCAAGCTGCAGGGGACTCGCATCCCCAATCCCATTTATTGCCGCTTTGCCATTCATAGGTAAACCATCCGCAAGGTCCATAGTGTCAAACTCGCACTCCTCCTCGGCATCACAGTCGTCCGCGGGCGGCGGTGGCGGAGGCGGCGGGGGCAAGTCGTCGGAAGTGATGCGGGATTTCTTGGGGGAGCCGGGTTGTTCGTCCGCGTTGCGTTTGCGCTTCCGGTCAGCGGGCGACTCTGTGGGCGACACCGAAACCTTTGCCGTGTCATCGTCGTCGTCAGAATCGAGTTGAGTATGTGTTTGCGGGGGCGAAGCGTGTTTCTCGGGCCGAGCGGCTTTTCGCATGTCGCGGTCGTCCTTCTTTTTGACAGCTTTATCTAGGAATTCTTTGACGTAGGATTTGACTGTTTTTTCGTGGCGCGGAGGTAGTTTTGCGGTCGGATCTTTCACGCGGCCAGATTTGTAGTCACCGCGGACGAGCTTTTTAGCTACCTGGGGTTTGCGGTTAGGGGAGGTAGGGTGAGTGGGGTGCTGGATGTACCTCTTTGGATAGCCTTTTGAGGTCGTCTTTCTCAAGCTTTTTGCGATAGCGCGCTGCGACGGACATGACGTGGGGTGAAAGCTAGAGTTGTTAATATAGGCAGTGCATGAACGGGATATAGCTTACTGTAGACTCATATATCTTCTCTTGCTTTTCTTGAGATAGATTGCGCCACTTCTCACTCTTCGCCTTCTTTTCCTTGTAATCGTCTGTGGCCGGCTGTGGTGTTGTGGTGGCGGATGCCCCGGTCGGGGTCACGTTTGAAGTGATGCTGGATATGATGTCCTGGAGAAGTTGAGTATCTGTCTTAGACTTTGGAGGCGGAGGCGGCGGTTGGTTTGCAGGCTGGCTTGGGCGTTGCCATTGTGTTGCACCGGTAGAGTTATAGTAGTATATTTTACCATTCTCAGCAGTAGCTTGGGACCAGCCGGAAGGCAGAGGATTGAAGGGACGCGGGCGGATGGCAGGACGTTGGGCATTGAAGAACCCGCTGGGACCTCGGGGTGCATTTAGAACGCCACGAGGACCGGATGGAGCTGCTGTGGAAGCTGGACCTTTTGGCGCAATGAGTGATAGTGATTTAGATCTGGATCTCGAACGCTCTCGGCCCTTCTCACGCCGCTCAAAGTGATTCTCAGTGCGGGCTGGCGTACTGGCGTTGGGATCCCTTTTCATACGTGGTATCCTATAGGCAACTTCCAGTTTGCTCCAGGCATTCAACAAATCTATTGCTGAGTCCTGTACCTTCTCGTCTCCACATAGTTTCAGCTTCTCAACTGCTTCCTCAATCTTGGAGTCCTGGATTTTGTTCCGTGTTATTCGCGGAAGCTTGTGCAGGATATCGAGGACCTGGTGGACAACGTTGAAATCATCCATCCAGGTCGTCAGAGTCTTCTTGAGTGTTTCATAACCATGCATTCGAATTATGCGATGCCCAACTCGCTCGTTGTCGGTTTGCTGTACGCGGCTAAGTAATTTGACAGCAATCCACTTTTCGGTGCATTGCCGCAGAGCTGCCATGACCTTTGGCACACCGTCGTCCTCAAGTGACCGGGGTTTCAGATCATTGACGTATTCCTCGTCGTCTTCGCTGACCTTCTTCTTTCGCGGCTTCTTGGCGACTGCAGTTTCCCAGCCATCGCCATCATCAATACCCAAGGCCTCGATGGTGGCATGCGACAGTTTGGTTGCATTGTCTGATTGCGTTTTTCCGCCGATGAAGCCGGTGCAGTTGGGCTCGCCGCAGTAACAAGGTTGGGGGTCCGCTCCATATCGGTCGACGTTGTAGTTGAAGACCAGTTCCTCGCCTGCCTTGACTCTCCGCTCGGCAAAAATGCCCATGCGTAACTTGTCACCTACGACCCATTTGTCGACGAAGCAGTTTGGGTTGCACGAATGATTGCAGAACCTGCCAAGGTTGCCTTTCTTGGTTGCGTCCACGAATTCGCCTTTGGTGAGGGACATGAAGTAGAAGTGCTTGATGCCCTCCTCGTCGTATTGCAGCATGCGGCGACGAAAGGTCCTCTCGTCAATGACCTCGCCAATGTACTCGAAGACAAAGTCCCCAGGAGCCATGTCGTGATTTGCACGCAGGCCAAAGCCCTTCTTGTCCGTCTTGATTACGGTGACGTCGGCATACTGCTTTCTCAGGAAACGCTGGTTCTGGCAGTTGCGTCCACAACTGCATCCGTCGGCCACACACTCCATCTTGGTGGCGCGGTTGATGCAGTCCGAGTCCTCGCCACAGGCATGGTTGGCCTTTTCGATGGGGTCCCATTCCTCGCCACAGTCGCACTCCAGCGCAGGGTCGGTGGTGCCAATGTGCTTGTTTGCGTACGTGCATTCGGAGAGGACAGAGAAGGTTTCCTTGGCGGCGGCGGTCGAGTCGGGCAGGTCGAGGTACAGCGGCGGGGGGCGTGACCTGATCTTCTGCGAGGCTGCGCGCGAGAGCTTGGGGGCTTTGCCGGGTTCGGCCATGAGTGTGATGTCGCCGCCAAGCGTTTCTTCGTGCACGCTGCTGGCCGGCGAGGGCGCGTCCGAGTCTTGTTTTTTGACGGCGGGCGATTGCGAGCGTGATCGAGACTTGAGGCGCGGCGGAATGGCGGAGAGCGGCGGGGGCGTGCGGTCCAGGGCGTCGCCGTCGCCGTCGCCGTCGCCGTCGTCCAGCTTCACCTGGGGGGTGAGGTTGCCCTCACCACCCTCGCTCTTACCCTGCCCATCCATGTCCACGGCACTTTCCAACTTCATATCGTGCAGCCCCGGCTCCAGCTGGGCTGCCTGGGCGTCAACTTGGCCGTCCGACATGGCGACAGATTCCTGCGCAGGCGTGCAGAGAGCTGCTGCTGCTGGGGGCGCTGGCTTGGAGGAAAAGAACGACGCTAAGCGATTTCGACTACTTGCTACTACACATCCACGACCCAAGCTGTCACCTCATAGCCCCAGGTGGGCGTGCAACACAGTCAGCCGATCCTCGTCTTTTGCTTGCCGCTCGCCCAAGGAGGCTCCGTGGCTACACGCTCGCCCGGCCAGCGAGATTCGATGGGGGGCACCCTTCTGCTGTCCGCTTCCGCACCAGGAGTTCACACCAACAGCTACGCACTCGGGGCGCATCGGCTACCGGAGGCGACGGGTTCAGCGCAAAGTCGGGGCGTGTGCGATCAATTGCTAGATGGCTGGTTTGGTCTCTGGCAACGGATGCGGTGCGCGTTCAGATGCTTTGTCGGTGCCTTTGGGCGGCAGGGCTTGGTGATGCTCAACTCAGGCAGGAGGTACTATTCGCAGCTATATCGTCTCTTTGCAATCGTAGGGCGCTCTTGCTCAGGGTCTTTTTTTGCACTGCTCTGCAGGCGTCGAGGTTGAACGCGGTGATGTTCGCATGCGACAAAGCCCAGGCTTGCCCATTTTGGTTTGCCGCGGTTCGCCCTAGCCAACCTCCATGTTAGTTGGTCAAGTCACTGCCAGAAGAGCATTTTCATTATTTAGTCTGCGTGGACGAATTCAGATCCTAAGGCCAAGTGTGATAGTATGTTGGAAAGATTGCATCCTGATACAGGTAGCTATCGCACTGCCCAAGAGTCGACGATAGCCAGAGCAGCCCTGTATAGGCTTGGCGGCATGTGCACGACCACCATGGGCGCATATACAACGCTGGTGTATGTCACTAGGTGCGAGAGAAGATTGTGCTAACATGGTAATGTGCTAGGGCTGATTTTCATCTCTTTGGCCTCATGGTGGGGTGCGATTGCGATGTGGTAATGGTGGCATCGAGTGCACAGACATGGGCCAACAGCCAATCCCATGGTTGATATTTCAATCGACAAGAGTCACGTAACCAGACTCACGGCATGGTAAGGAGGAAGTGTTTGACCTTTGTCCCACATGTCTCCAAGACGAGTCTGGTCGTTTGTATTATATTAAAAAAGAAAAAAAAAAGTCTCTCTCCAAATTGCCAAATCAAGCAGGCCCTTTTCGGTGAGCACGAATGATATTGGAAGTGTCCTGCGGAACGACGATTGCTTTCGCGGCTCATGTCGTGAGAAGGTTTCCAATGGCAAGATACCAACGGCACCAGGGTACAGCTTCGGCCACGACGCGTCGTACGAACCACGAAGATCAAGTCATTGACAAGGTTCTTGATCAGTGCTCGTATTCGGCTTGGGCATTCCTCCCGATCTGGTACCTTTCTTTGTCAAGCCATCATATGTCCATGCTCTTCATTAGGCTAGGTGCTGAAATGACCATCGACTTGTGCCTTCTTCCATGCTCGCCTCCACCTTCTGTTTTGGGATTTGTATTCGCAGAAATAGTTCACCCTTTGTGCACTGCTCGCCTCGCTGAGCAGTTCTAAACAACCTAGCGACGCCACCTCCACACCTGTTTCCTAGGGACGGACTCGGGTAATCCGCCAAAGCTTGAGCGACAAAGCCACAGAAACAGACCGAAAGGCAATTTGCCGCCAGCTGCAGTGGTGAGTGCTGCCAGCAATGGAACGCTGTTCTTGGCGAATCCATGGACACAGCAAAGCGCCAGGCAGGATAGACCGGTCAAGCAAGATGCATGTGCTATTTACATGCCTACATACCTACATACCTAGTACATACTGCATATATCTGACGGGCGGCTACCAAGGCTAATGCTGCGAGTAATGATTGTAGAGACGTTGGCCACTCATTTGAACGCAGCATTTCTCCCACCGCCAGCCGATTGGACCACGGCCATGTCTTAGCGGCGATCATTGGCCCAATCGGCACTGGCTCACCCACAACACAGCACCAATTTGCATTCTTCCCCCACGATGGCCGGCTACACACAATACCTACCCAATTGGCCTCGCCGCTCGCGAGTTAATTCGGCCGTGGCTTGCACACAGTCCCTCGAGTGATGGCGGCGGCAGAGTTTGCCGACAAGAAGGTCGGCCTCGTCAAACACTAGGCTCGGACTTACTCTGGCGGCCGCTTCAGTCTGCACAGGCTTACTTATGTCAGCATGTGGGATGTGCGCCCAAGTACCGAGCATGTCTGAGGAGAGACTGGATGTGCGATTGGTGCTACGTGGCGATGCAGATGCAGAGGACGGCTGGCGGTGGTAAGAAGAGCAGTGGTGCAGTATAAAGCTACACAACTATCTACGCCTCTCTGCCCCAACACCTCTGTCCTCGATGGTCGCTCCCACTCCTCATCCGTTGGAGAACAGAAACAGGGATGGTCAGCCTTCGTGCACGCACAGCCCCATCGATCAGGCGCCAGCAGGCCAACTAGGGCCGATGCGCGCCCGCCGTCCCGCGGTTCTGCTCGCGACGGCCATGGAGATCTGTCATCCAATGCCTCGCCAGTGGAACGGCTATCGTATGGTTCTGGCGAGTCTGGCCGCGTGCAAGCTGCCGGGCGTCCTACTGCCATGTACGGTCTACGTACAGTCCGGTACGGTCCAGCGCACGGCTCGAAACAGACACGGCACCACCAACCCAGGCCGACCACTGCGGGCTCCGACCTCTGTCAAAACCGCCCCTGTGTCTGGTTCTCCTGGTGAGACAAGCAACGGGCCCCAGCACCTCGATTGGTTCGCGTTGCCCTGTTGCGCAATCGCCGCGACAGAATCCAGCGGCCAAGGCTGCCAGTCTGCGACTACCGAATGGGGTATCAAAGGTGTTGCGGCCCGTGGAGACGACTTCTGAGAAATGCAAGCGGGGACGTGCCCTGCATCCCGCCTTCTCGAATCAACTAATTTACCTAGCATCTGTTCCGCCTCTGCACCTCTCCCTATCCCAGCCTCATGGTCTGGAGGCTCCTTCAACAACTTCTCTTCCACCTGCTGGCATGACGACCACCACGACCAGAGCCGTCCGCAGGTTCATTTGATGCGCTCGCTTTCTCTCCCTCTTTGCTCCTCTTTCGTTTTCTCTTATACCGACCCTCGTTTGTCCCCTTGCCTTGGAAGCGCGCGGTAGCGTGCATTTTACCTTACAAGTTTACGGCCTTGTGATCTTCTCCATTTGTGTGGTTGCATTTAGCTAGGATTCGTCTTGATATACTTCTTATCACCCTACCCGCCGGCTCGCTATCAAACGTCACGACATGGAGCCTGTTCGCGAGACACCCTGGGCGGAATACGAAAAGGTTCGTTGATGGCGCCTTGTCGACATGTTGCCATGCCTCTCTTGCTAATCACCTTCTGTCTTCAGGTATACTTGCTTGCTGAGATACTCAAAGCCGCGTCTATTTCTCCTCACGTGCTGCTCAACGTCATACGTGATGCTCAAATACAACCTCGATGGAACGACATGGCCCTACCTCCCGGTGTGTATTTCTCCCCACACGTCCTGTCCCTCCATGTTGCCCTGGGGAAGTAATAGGCGCCCTCGCCAATCCAGGTGTGAGTACTGACGTTGTTCCCATACCAGGTCGTTCGCTTCGCTCATGTCAAATGGCTTACGACGGCCTATCTGGAGCCTACGCAGGATCTGATTACCGACGGCAACCTCTACCCGCTACAGGTCCTCATTCCATCCAATACGCTGGTCCCGATGCTTCAAAGAAACGTCCATACCAGGAGACCACTGCGCCCATTGGCCGCCTACTCCAACCACGTCCACCGCAAGCATATCCTGGAGAGTACATCCAAGCTGGTGGACCTGTATACGTCCCCACCGCACCACAGCCCGGCGAACCGGCCAACAAGAAAAAGAGAGGAAGGCCAACGAAAGCAGAAGCGCAGCAAAGGGCTCAGGAAGCCGCTCTTCGAGGCGAGCCTTATCCACCGCCCAGAAGAGGCAGAGCATCTGTCACAGCACCACCAGAACCGTCGCCCCATGGCTCGGAGCCGCCGCCCCACGAACAAACACCTCCACAACCCATGTCAAACATTTTGGGGCCCGCAATGACGCCTCAACGCCAAATGCAGCCAGAACACGGGTCCGAGTCATCATCAGGAAAAAGGCGGCGCACAAAACCACACCCCCTGGAGCTGGAGAAGCCACAGCGAACCGCTGGAGAGATGGAATCACCATTAGCTTATTCTGGGTCTGGAGACCCCAACCGCAGCCAAGGATTCTCGACGTTTACCCCAGTTTCCGCCCAATTACCTTCGTCGACAGATTCAAGAGATAGAGACATGCGCATGGAAGGAGTTGAAGAAACCCAACCACGAACCACGACACCTCATTCATTTAAAGACACGGTCGGCATATGACAGCCTTTCTTTCGTCACAAAAGTACCACGGCGGTAATACTGATTTGAAGCGTTCCGTCAACGACTTTACTTTACGCACTCACGATACCATTTATGTATCGCATGGACGTATACCTTGCGGTCGCAACAGCTTATTGCGTCCGTTGATGAGTATTGATCATGCACAACATTCTTTTTGATTTGTTCATGCCCCGGCCCTAGCATAAGGACGCTTATTTCTTACCTGTTTTATCCGTTGGTCACTTTTGTCAGACTTTCCTTCTCAAAATCTCGTATATCTTTCTCGGGAATTGCATGTCCACGCTAAACTTCTTATGAAAGTCGAGATGTGACGAGCAGACCACTAATGTCTTACCATTACTACTTTACGACCTATCAAGAAGTCATTGTTTCATTTGAATTCACTGGGTATCAGCTTTTGATGCTGGGCCCGCCAATGTACGATAGATGCGATTTCGAGCTTTCCTACATAACGGCCTCTGTACAAAAACACGTATTAGCAGCAGCACCAATAGTAGAATCCAGGCACAGCCTATCAGAGCACGTTTTCAGCAAGTTTCTAGCAAGTTTCTGCACGCTTCAGCAAGCAAGCAATTCCAGTACCATGTTGCACTTTCCCAGCTGCACGCCAATGTAGGCATCCTGTCATCCACTCAACCAGCGATCATCGGCTGTTTACGACATGGTTTTGCTGCAGGCTGGCCAAGAAGGCCGGGCAAAGTCTGGTTGAGAAGTCAAAAGCGGGCGCAAGAGGCGACGTCAAGAGCAGAAGCGCGACACAAACAACGGGTCTCGTTTCACCTATGAATACCTCACAAGCAGCGTGTGCAACATGTGAGCAAAACACATGATCGCTGACGCAGGGGTCCATCGCTACGGCGACACTCCTCACATTGAAAATCTGCAAGTAAGCGCCCTCCCACAGAACACGTACACGGTAAACACAAGCGCGCGACGAAAATGCAGCCGACCGATCAAGGCATTAGCATCAGACAGGGGCAATGGAAAACATCAACAAACAATAGTCTAAAATGGCATGGAGAAATGACTCGAGCCGCATGTAACAAATTGCTGCGGCACAAAAGGAGACTATACATGACGCCAACGCATGCATCATGTCCATTGTCCCAACAACAAAATTCATCGCGGACGACCCTCCAAACCCAACCAACTTAGCCGTGACCACCTCTGTGCGGCTAAACGTCACGCGCTCTCCCTCATTCCACTCCCATCCCCCACCACCAGCAAAAGGCTAACTCGGCTCGGCAGCGGCGCCATGCACAGACGTAAGTATGTCGCGGATGTCCAACCTGCACAGTGGACCCGCGCGGCGAGCCAGTGTTTTACCTTTTAAATTGCCAATAATTGCTCTCCTCCTAAAACGCTCGGACCAGGCGTTCTCCGCCGCCCACCGCCGCTGAGTGGACGGCGTACAAGCGACCCCCTGCGGGCACCGGTGTTGTTAATTAGGCATCCTGCGGGCACCAGTGCTGTTAATTAAGCATGTTAATACGCATGTTATATCATGGGTTTACGGTGTTGGTGACGTTGCAGGCGCCTACGCGGTTTGATCGGCAGCGCCTGAAAATCATAGGCGCTGTGGTATTACCGATACTTGATGGCGGATTGATACATTTGTCACTGTGTTTATTCCGAGATTGGGGATCTTTGCTAGAGCGGCAGGGTATATGACGAGTCTGGGCGCATATCACGTTTGCCTAACAAACACGTAGCGACGGTACGACACAAAGGCTAGGTGCTGCCACGCGGCGCTATATAACAGCAATAAGAGTCCAAAACGGCGATTTGCGGCACGTAGGCGCGCTTCACACGCGTGGTTTTGCAGCAATTATGTAGCATTGTTGGGGTCGCGTCGTGCCTCAGCAATTAGGTACATCAGAAGGACACAATCAACCTCCCCCCTTCCCTCGCTCCCCCCTGCGCGCAATGAATCCCAAATGCCGACCAGGCAAGCCGTGCTAATATGCAAGAGTGGTATACTACGTGATAAATGATAGGAAAGTGAGAGGAATCGGGTAACGATGGGTGATGAATCATGAAACGAGCTTGGGAAATGGGCAAAGTGTGCCCCAGCTAGATACAGGGCACATACGCCTCGCGGTTGAAACCCTAACCCTGCTTGCGCGGCGGATGCGTGCAATCCGCACATGTCCATCCCTGCCTGCGCAGCTGGGAAACGTTCCGGGTGGCGGGCCAGCGCCGTGCTATGCAGTCGTAATGGAAGGTTTTGCGGACGCAGTCCTGGAGAGATTAGCTTTGGTTGCGGGATTAGGAAAGGATGTTTATTTACCATGTTTTCGCAGGCGAGGAGCGGAGATGTGCGCGTCGATGTGTTTGCGTCTTCGCCGCAGAGACACAGGTCGAAAGGTGGGTTTGTGCTGGCGTCTTCGACACTCAGCGTGATTTCTTGCATCTCGATGTCGCCGTCGGAATCTGCGGTCACGGGCGTGAGGTGCCCCGTGTCGGTTATCTTTGCGCGGCCTCGCCCAGCCTTTCTTGACTTTGGTGCGTCCTGTGGTGCTGGCGGTGCCATGCGTTCTAGCATGGGGTCCTGGTAGAGACTGTCGTGAGACGAGCCGCGGACTACCAATTGATCTAGCCGTTCTGCCATGGGTTGTTTCGAGCCAACGATTTCCAGGCATCCGGCGTGTATTTCTTTGGAGATGATGTCGTCTTCGAGCAGCTCGTCTATCTTCGCTTTGAAGGTGTCCACGATGTCCTCTTGCCACAGTATTCCGCCTTTTTCTCGTGCAAAGCGGATTAGTGCGTCGCCAACGTGTAGGTCGGACTGGGCTCGTTCTCTCCACATGTGTGCGTCAAAAGCTTTCAATAGGACTTTGACGGGATCTGAGAGCTGTTTGTCTCGATCTATTTCTGCCGACCTTCGCAAATCCATCCACGACTCATCGACCTCGTCGTCGCTCTCGTAAATATACTCTCCCGTCTTCAGTGGCCGTCTGCTGCATGATCGGAAGAACGTTATGCCTGGTGGTGCTTGAGGAACAGAGTACCTCCTCTTCTCCCGCATAACTCTGTTCTGTATCTGATCTGGGGTTTTCCGTTGTGGCCGCCGGAAAGGTTGTATCGTTAGCACTTGCTTTGCAGGGCAGTTACTCGGTCTAGACATTTGTTGGTAGCTGTTGTCTCCTTCGAGGTAGCGGCGCTGATTGAATGGCTGTTTTGGAGGTATAATCATCACCTCAAGTGATTCATCTGCCTTGGAGTTGGCTTGTTTCCCCCAAACATCCATATGGTCAGCGATTTGGCACATAAATACCCAGGTTTCAACCTCATCCCCATCTAGATTTTGTTTGGTGGCTTTGTAAGTAAAGAAATCATGCCAGTTTTCTAAATGCATTCGCAGGTCAAAAACATCTGTTACACTTTCTCGCACCGGGCATCCTTCGTGTGGACACACTAGCTCATTCCTTGTAATAGTTTTATTCTCATACACGAAAATAACCCTTGACGCCGTTTGGCTGGAAGTTGACATTGGCGGCGTGGCGAGATTTGATTCCGTTTGTATGGCCGCATGCATTTGTTTGTTATATGTCGTGAGGATAGAATCGCTGTCCAGGGATGCCCAATGCATTGTGACCTCCAAACCGAAGTCCAGATTTCCCTTCCGATCTCGAAGGGGGAGAGTCGATTTTCCAGGAGGACAGTCCAAGAGATTTCCCAATGTTGTTGAGAGTTGTGTGTACACATGCCGTCCGGGGCAGTGTACCGAGTCTAGGTAGGTGTAAAGGTCTTCTGCATCGTCCTGTTTGTTGATTATAATGGTAACCTCCAGCTTATAAGTGTCTGATGATGATATTTGTCTGTTGTTACGATCCGGACGGTCCGGCTTGAAAATGATAGAGTCACTCTCTATCGATATCCTCTTATTGCCATGTCTAGTGTCACTCCGTAAAGTGGCGTCCTGCGCTGGTATATTCAAGCATGGTAGATCTGATGCTGATGAGATGACCGACACTTGAAGCGTGCTTTTCGCGTGCAACCGCACTCGCGCTTTGCTCGTCTGTCCATATTGCTCAGCACGCTGCCCCACCTCTTGTTCGACAAGTGGTTTCACTGCATGAACATCGAGGACGAACAAACCATTTAGATTGTTGAGCTCTACCATCTCGTCCAAGGCATCCCACGAGGGGGGTTCCCACACCGGACGAAGGATGAAGTTCCTTTTGGCAAAGCTTGGGGCACTGCCTTTCTCAAGCAAGTGACGATCAAACTGTAAAGCTCGGATCAAGTTTCTGTTCAAGAAACTTGGTCCTCGTGATTTTGATAGATACTCGTAAAGTAAGATATTCCCTGAAAATATTCCTTCCTGGCCGACCATGCTCTGAGCATCGGCCCTGTTAGTCGAAGAAGTTTCAGCGTGGTTTTTGTCAAGTTTATCTCACACACTTCCTCGCTCGCTCAAGTTGCATGCTATGGCAACTAAGCAGTAGGACAACGCTCGACACTCTCCAGCTTGCACCGATGATGTTGGCCGAGGATAAGTTGAGCGCGTTATGCGCACATGACATGTTCTGAGCTGAAGTTTTTGTTGTCGTCCTTGGGCTCTTGACGGGTTTCTTAGTGAGAGAGCCGTTTGCTGATGATGAAAGTTGCAGTGTGTGGTCGTTTGTTCAGAGTTTTGTTTGTTGATTTTCGGCCGCGCTTGATCGTGGGAAGGCGCAACGCTGATCGCGTAGAGGGCTGGCAACGCGATAGGCTTGGGGGTATTGCTTAGAGCGTGGGCGCGCAAGCCCGGCTCCACATATCCTGGCGCAGAGGAAGCGATACAGTGACTCCAAGTGAGTGGGGCGCATGAAGGGCCATGAGCGAAGACGGCTCCTTGTTTTAGTCACGTGAGAGCGCATCAATGCCAAGATGTGATCCGTGCATTGGTGAGAACCCGTGGCGTCATAGGTGTACTTGCCCGCCATTCGGCGATCCGCTTTCATCGAATTGGCATGTCTTGTCTCTCACCACTCATTGTCAGTTTGCGCGTCGTAGGATATCCTTGCTGAAGACACGACATATCTGCAGTCATATTATGTGAGCCTGAACGCACGCGCTCCGTTGATTACGTGTCCACCCATTCTTTCTTTCGAGGTGGCCATCATGGTTGTTACACTAAAGCGCAAACGTGGCGCAGTTTCGTACAGAGAACCGAGTAGCGACGAGCAGACATCCGAGGACTCGCACCAGGAAGAAACTGTCCCACAAGAGCGCAATGTCCACTCTCGACGGTCGGCCAGGCACCAGGAAGCTTCAACCTCGCGACAAGCACCCCCACCTGCGAGGAATCGGCCAACGATGGACTCGCGCAGCTCTCGCCAACGTGGGCGGCGCAGGATATCGTACAAGGATATGAGTACTGATGACGAAGAGGAGGATCCTGACGCCGACTTTGAGCTATCAGACGACAACTTGCCACTGCGCACTAAGCCGCCCAAGCTGGCTGCGCCCTCTCCCCAGGGCCCCGGGAATACAAATGCGAAAAGGAAATCGCCACGGAAGCTTGTGCTGGGGGCGCCTCTAAAACCCAAGAAGCAGTACCAAGATATGGCCCCTGCCGCATCAATACCCACGGATGGAAATATACCAGCTTGGGCATCGCTGCCATACCATGTACTTCTGCAGATCTTCGTATATGCCTCACATCCCCTCCGCGACGAGAACATGAAGCCTATGAGTTCTATTCCATGGCTTGTACATGCTGCTCGCATATGCTCATCCTTCACAAAGCCGGCGTTGACCGCACTGTACCGTAATCCTCCTATATTTGCCATGAAACAAACTCGAAAGGACCTGGTGTATCATCTCAGCTCAGATCCTACAGAATCACGAGAAGATCATAGAGTCATGGTAAAGCGACTGGAGCTGGATGCTACACAGATGTCTGCACTCACAGACCACGCTCACAGTGTTACTGATTTGGCAGTCTTGATACGTTCTTTGACAACACTTCGTGAGATTGATATATTCGATCCCATCGACAGACCGCCATTCCGGGGGCGACTTCGGCGACTTCGTCGATGGGTCTACCCTCCTGAGCTATTTGAAGCCATGCGCCATAGTGATACTCGCCTTCGTAGCTGGCGATGGAATAGCACCTTCTGCGACCAAGGGCCTCTGTGGATAAAGAGCATTCATGGGGATGCAGCCTTTCAATCTTTGCGCGAATTGACACTAACCAAGTTTCACCCAATCGAGATTCGAGAGGATCTCGATGAGCGAGAAGACCTTCAAGAGCAGCCTACCACAGAAGAGCTCGTAGCATCTGCTATAGTTGCTCTGCCTAATCTTAGATCCCTGTCGTTTGAGACATGTGGTGTTGTTAGTGGCCGTCTCCTCCCACTCTTACCGACAAACCTGGTGAGTCTTAACATTACGAACTGTGGCGAGCTTCTTTCCGATGCTCTGCAAGCGTTTCTGGTCACACACGGGGCAAATATAAAAGAGCTCATCTTGAATCATAATCAAGCGCTTGATCTATCTTTTCTGGTCGATTTGAAGCAATCGTGCCCCAGACTGGAGGTTCTACGAATGGACACGACATATTATAGCTCTCTGGAAATGTCGTCTGATAACGAACCTCTCTACGAAAGCTTGTTGGGCGAGACAGAAAAGCCGACATGGCCCTCTACACTTCGCGCTCTTGACATGGAATACCTTCGCAAGTGGAACTCGACAGCCGCAACGAATTTCTTCAGTTCGCTGATTGAGGCGGCTGGTGAGTTGCCATGGCTACAAGAGATTACCATCATAGCAATGGTAGATACAGACTGGCGTCAGCGGGCAGAGTTCAGACAAAAGTGGACCGACCAGTTCAGAAAGGTGTTTGCACGAGCGTGGGAGCCACCTAGTTCTCACCTTGCCTCTTTGAAGGCTTACAGAGCATGGAGGGGCCAAGACTCTGGAAATGTAAGCGAGGGTGGGAAAAACGACTCGCTCATACAGGAAGAGAGTCGGGAGGTGATGGAGACAGAGGCCAATGGCAGTGACAGCGATGCGCCCCTTCTCCTCCTGCCCAAGCCAAAGCAGGAGGAAAAGTGGGGCTCGAAACGTCTCCGCTCGCGGTCAAAGGCAACCGGGAGCTACGACGAACCGTCAGGCGATGATTCGGTTGGCGACGAGGAGGTTTCGGATGAGGTTATGGTGCCATTCGTGCAGGGGCGGTGTCATACGGTTCTCTTCCGCATCGACAACTTTCGACCGCGCGAGGAGATCTATGGAGAAGCAGACTTTTTGGATGCAGAGCCTAGCGGCGACGAAGAATGGAATGGAAACGATGACCACGATGATGAGGGGGGGTATGCATGGTAACGATGGTTGGCGGTTGTGCTTTTTGCATCACCCAGGATTCCTCAAGCATTGGGTTGGTTGGGCCGCGATACATGTCAGCTTGAGGCCGGATAATTAGCAAGGCGCAACGGGTTGCATGGACATGTTCGGTCGCTTTGAGGATAGTGCAGAGGGCAAAGGCAGCTGAAACTGCTGGGCAAGCGGCCAACTGGAGCGTGGCCAGATGGCACCGCCACACAGCCTGACGTCGCCATCCAGTCTCCGCTTGGCAACAGGCGACCTAACCTAGGTAGCTGCTTAGGCTATCCTCTTCTATCTAATGCTCGCCTCGCGCCGTTGGTTTCGTCCCCATTCATAAGTAGTTGTTCGTCGTCCTCTTTGCCTCGTCCACGTCTCCCGTACTGCCCTCCGCGGTCCTTACCCCGCCATCCTCACCCCGCCCGTCACCATGGCTGCACCCACGCCTCCCCATCCTCCAGTATCGCCAGACTCGGGCCCAACCGATCCCACGCTACCAAAGCTGCCCGCAGGCTGGATAGCCCAGTGGGATAACTCGTACGTGCAGGACGCATGATGATATGACGATGCCCCGCGACACGGCTAACACGTGCATGTTTGTGTGCTGGACACAGATCGCGAAAATACTACTGTAAGTGCGACTGCACACTCCCCACCGTCGCCTATCTGGGCCACACGCATTGTCGCGGTGACGCGCTGCTAACTCGTGTCTCCCCCAGATGTCCAGATCAGCACCGGCGTCTCGCAATGGGACCTGCCCACCAGCGAAGCCCCCATTGGCGGCTCGAGCCATAGCACTCCCGCACAGAACACTAACCCGTACAACAAGCCCGCGGGCACACAGGGGCCAGATGCTGCTGCCGACGGCACACGCGGCGTTGGTGGCCATGGAGAGTCGACTGACCGTGGTGGCGGATTAGGGGTACGGACTGTCCAGTATCAGTAGAATAGGATCAGTATGGGCTAACCACCAGCACAGGGCTTTGCCATGAATGCCCTCATGGGCAGCAACAAGCAGAGCAGCGGCCATGGCGGCAGCGGCGGCAATAATCTCGTCGGCCAGCTCGCAGGGTCGCTGCTGGGCGGAGGCAAGAAGCAGAGCGGCGGTGGCAGTGGTAGCGGTGGCTCGGGCAATCTTGTCGGCCAGCTCGCAGGTTCGTTGCTGGGAGGAGGAAAGCAGAATCACGGCAGTTCGTCGGGCCAGCAGGGCGGCTCGTCGCAGCAACACGGCAGCTCGTCTGGCGCCGGCGGGCTTGGTGGCCTTCTCGGAAGCGTCGTGGGAGGCGGTGGATCGCATAACAAGCCGTCCAGCGACTACGGATACAGCCACAACACGTCGTCCGTGTCCGGCGGTGGAACCTATACCGGCACCGCGCCCCCGACGTCGTACCAACCAGGCGGCCAATCCGCCCAACATGGTCAGGGAGCCCAACATGGTGGACAACAGGGCCATAATAGCTACTCTTCACCCGCACCGGGCCAGTACAGCGGCGGTCCCCCAAATCAGGGCCAACACGGTGGGTCCCAGCATCAACAGCCCGGCGGCTACGGATCGCAGGCGGGCTTTGGCGGCCACAGCACAGGAGCATATGGCGGACCGCCCGGCGGATATGGCCAGCAGGCTGGGTACGGAGGCCCGGCGCAAGGCTATCACGGCGGCCCAGATAATTACGACAATCACCAACACAACCAGGTACGTTACCAAAAGACAAATTAACGAATATATTTCTGACTTCCTTCTAGTACGGCGGCGGCAACCCAGGCGGTAACCAGGGCTACGGAAGCCAGCAGTACCCCCCGCCCCCTCAGCAAGGCTCCTACGGCGGCGGGTATGGCGGTCACGCCGGCGTCCCCCCGCCAGCCTGGCGTTGAAATGTAGCAATCCTATTCCACTCAATTCAATTCAACTCTGCTCCCATCCATCGTGACATGTAACCCCCCTCCCCCTCCCTACATCACCCCCCTCGCCCCTCCAACCCGCCACGCCACCCTCCTTCCCTCCCACTCCCCACTCCAACTCCCCACCGCTGCCCTCACGCCCCGTCCATCCTCCCGCGCAACCCGTACCCACACCTCGCTCCCGCGTTGCTCGAGTACGTCGATCGGTATCGATGCGCCCGTTATCCCCAGGTACGCGGTTAGCGGGCGCGTCAATAGCGGCAGCAGCGAAGACGCGTCGAGGGGGGGAAGCGGCGCCGTGGATTGGAGGGCGAGGTGGAGGTAGGTGTGCGTTGGAGAAAGGGTAGATGTGTGGAGGGTGTGGGTAGGTGGTTTGGTTTTTCGCGCGGGCGGGGCTGTTGGGGGCGTGGTGGTGGGGTTGAGAGACATTGTTGCTGGTGTAGAAAGCAGTTTATTTTTTTATTTTTTTTTTATTTTTTTGGTCTGGGGTTGGCGGTCAGGTTGACGCGGTTCGGGGTTAAGCGTGGTGCTTAGCTCCGGGCGTGTTTGGGGCACGTGATTGTTTTGGCCTTAGGGGGGGGGCGTGGGTGGTGAGTAGGTTGTAGGTGGGAGGTATTTGATGGTTAGGTGATGATTGCTGGGTTTGGGGAGGGTGGATTCAGGTGACTGGAGCAAGCGGGTAGGTGCAGGTGCAGGTGCAGGCGCAGGCGCAGGCGCGAGTTGCACTTGTTCTGAATTTGCTTCGACGCTTTTGGGGTAGGTGTGTTGTTGGGTAAGTTTGAAGTTTTTGGCTGGGGTTGGGGTCTGGTTTGTGAAGTCATCTGCGTGTCGTGATGATAATTTCGTGATTGGCTTACAACCAAATGGTGTGCACGCTATTAGAGCTGCGAGATGGTTTCGGAATGCCCTGATGAGGGAATATGTTTTCTCAAGAATACAGAACACTCGCGTGATTTCTTTGTACGGAACATGTGTTTGCAATTGGGACTTCTCGGAATCAAGTAAGAAAATTTGCTATGTACATTAAAAGAGTTACCTGTTTATTACACTTCTCATATAAATTATTAATACTATGACTTGCTATTCCTCAACAGTTTGGTGAAAGGAGGAGAGGGTGTTTGTAGCAAGTCTAGATTCTACAGGATACAAAGGATACGACAAAACAGGCCGTATCATTTGGTACAGTATTGTGATATAATTCGCAAGATAAAATAAATAAGAAGAAAAGCATCCTGAAGCCCTTCGGTATAGAATGAAAAAAGGTATATCGTTGTGTTGCCATGAGTCCTAGGCAACTCTAGCATGCATGATCTCAAGCAGGCACAATACACCAGACCCCAGACACATACCGAAACCGCAAACCAGGACAGCACTCTCTGTTCCAGACAAAAGCAAGCAACTTCATCACTAGCCATCGCACAACACGACACATCTACGCTACATCTGACATCACACCACAGCAAACAGGCACAAAGATCTTCACACAAGACAATTATATGGCTCGTGCTAATATACACCTAATCCCAGGACCAGACTCCATTCCGCCACCAACTCGCCAACAATGCACATCCGATAATGAAACATCCGCCAGCTACAGCAGACGTAGAGAGGCCGGCGTCTGGTATTATGTGACAGCGAATCCTGCTATGATTGATCATACAAGGAGACTCCGGCACAATGAAAGGGCCAAGGAAAATGTAGGGGTATATGATGCTAGGATAAGACATGCTGCCCGGACGCCAAACATGAAGGAAATGTTGCCGTATGGCGTGATGAAAGAAAGTTTTGTTCTGGGGATGCGATACGGTCGTGCAAGGCATGGAGGAGCGCATGACGCGTTAAGATGGGTGGCAGACTCCCTACGACTTGCTCCAACCCATGTTTCTGCCCTTGCCCTTGCTACCTACACTGGCACCGGCACCGCTTTCAGCCTCTCCGTCTTCAATCTGTGCGTCGAAGTCGTGGAAATCATGAGAGAACGTGAACGTCAACGGGCCATGGGGTAAATTCTGATTGATGGACTCGACGACGTACTGGAGCTGGCCGACGACAATCATCATCGTTCTGAACAGGGCGAAAATCTGGAGATTGGGCGTGATAAACCTCTCTTGGATTTCGTCTAATTGCTGCTTGGTTTCTCGGGACAAGGCATGCGCTGTGTCGGCAGTGGTTTTCAGGTTCTTGATGTCTGTCGCGTGCCTGTCGTGCTCGATGCCGGCGGATGTGCGCAGTTCCTTGGCTGAGGCGACGCATGCATCGCGCTCTTCTGCCATGTTCCTGTCGAAGTGGGTTCGTAAGTCGTTGAGGCCTCTCTCCAGGTCGCTGATAGCTTGAGGCTGTATGACCGAAGAGGTTGCCGAGCTGAGGTTGTGCACCGACTTTCGCAGGATTTCGATAGAGGCTTCGAGGTTTTGAATAGAATTTGCCTGTGTATCGATTCTGGGGATAGCCCCATCGAGTTTCTCGCATATCTGCGGTAACTCCTGGAATTTATCGACTGATTTTGCGAGCACTCGAAGCTGGGGGGCATCTTGCAAGAGGATGGGGAGATTGTGCCCCCCTGCTTGCAGCCAAGCAACTTGGGCGCCTAAAGTTTTCAGGCTTTCGACCTCTTTTTGAAGTGCTTTCACTTGATGAAGCATATTGGCTCCATTTGAGGGATAGTGCTGTAAGAACCAGTGGACCATCTTCCCGTACAACTCATCAGTCGTGATATTGTCGTACTGTTGCTGCAAAACCTGAAAGCTGACCCTAATTTGATCAAGCCTTTGGTCAAACCGCTGCTCCAACTTGTTGACACGAATGACTTGATCCTCGCAGAGTTTTAGCTTTTTGAAGAGCTGAGAGACGTCCTCCTTCGCCTTCTTGACATCATCTGAATCGGAGCTTACTAGTTCATCTAGCCTACTCAGTCTGATCTCCAGGTTTTTGATAGTTTGCGCATTGGGTTCTTGTTGTACGTGTGATTGTAACGGTCGCTGCTTTAGAATCGCCACGTCGTCATTGATCTTGTCCATGGATTGAGTAAATAGTTCCAGCTGTTGCTCCAATTTTGTTTTGAACGGATCGAATGTTTGGTTGAAAAGTGCAGGCCCAGTATCTGCGAGGACTTTCATCTTCACATCCTGATTATGCACTACGGTCTCAATGGTATGTAAACCTGCCTCTGTTGATCTAAGGCTGGAATCCAGGTCTTCAAGCTCTGCTTGTAGATTGGCGTAGGGTGCAATCTGGTCTTGGATATTCTTAATGTCCTTGGCTGTAAGTGTACCAAGACTTTTTACTCCGTCCTTCAAAGTTGCTGAAGTTGTATTTAGGCGTTCGATCGACGTTGCGTGGGCTTTAAGTTCTTCAGAATGCCCGTCGATAAGCTTTTGCTGCTCCTGGATCCTATTGAGTTGCGTTGTGATTGCGTTACTCTCTTCTTGTAGCTCTAGAATCTTCTCATCTAGCTGTTCAAATCGCTTGGGAGTGTCTGCACCAGTGGTGTTGGGAGTTGAAGAAGAGCCATTGTTCTCTTCGTGCATGTCCAATAATTTTTTCGTGTGCGCTTGCCCTTCAATTAGCCTCTCCTGCTTGCTTTTCAATTTTCCAAGCTCACTCTGAAAACTCTTAACTTGCCCGATTACGGTGCCTTGGGCTAAAACTTGGTTGTTCAGGTTCTTTTGTTCGGCCCAGAGTGGTTCAATGAAGTCCTTCTTCAGTTCTTCCGTAAATGTTACCTTGTCAATGTGCCGTTGCTTACTGATATATTTAAAATCATCCGAAAGCTTGTTCAAACGGTCAACGACTTTCTCATTCTCGAAATCTACGGTAAAGGTCTTTAGGGTGGCTGTATTAGATCTCAAGGCTGTGAGACTTCCCTTGACGTCCTGGATTCGTTCGTCCGATTGAGCTCTAATCTGCTTTAGCTCAGCATCCAGTTTGGACCGTGTCGTCTCGATTTCCGCACGAATTTCTTTGAGTATAGAGGCCTTGATGCTTTCGTCCTTCGATATCCTTGATGTAGATTCAGCATCCTTCCATTTCTTGAGATCGACAACGTCTTTCTCTAAGTTTGTCGTGCTATGGTTTCTGTAGTGTTTCGTAACTTTGTCCTCAAGCTCGGTAACCCTTTTAGACAAAGGCTCTAGCTTATCGAAGTCTGCTGCTCGTTCTATGATATGATTTATGGATACAGGACAGTTTAGAGTGCTATCTGAGCCCTTCTCAAGCCCGTCAGCTGCTTTAGGCAACATTTCAAGCGCCTTAAGCCTCTCAAGAATCTGCTCTCGTTCCTTCCAGAGATGAGCAATTTCTATCTGTTGAGCTTTAACCATGGCGGTCAGGGACCTGTTAGCTGTTGTATCCAGAGTATTACTTTTCGCTTCATTGGCAATGCCATGTTTTTTTAGCTTTAGCCTTTGTAGCGAGGCTAGAGTGATGCGTTGACTGGTAGCATGACCCGACTGCTGGATACGATTTGCATCCGCTGAACCTGATTGTGTGTTTCCTGGGGGACCCTTTGGCAACATGGAGGGTGCTGGTGGTGCTCCATGCGATGGTGTCGAATTGCCGCTTCCACTAGTTGGTGACTGCACATGCACCGGGCTGTGACCTAGACTAGGTCTCCGGGGAGGTATGATGCTGGGTAGTGCTCCACGAGCATCATCTCTGTTTATTCGTCCGGGTCCTGTAGGAACATTGTCAGGAAAAGAATCCCTCCTTGATGCGAGAAGAGTGTCTGGGCCCTTTCTTGATGCAGAAAGCCCCCCTGAGATTGTAGAAGGCGTAGAAGGGTGGGTGCTGACAGGCTGTTGGTTATTATTAGAGAGATTATGGAAACTTGGCCAGGATCATACCTTGTCGCGTGTTGATGAGGGCTGTCCTGGGGGGCGTGTCCGCTTATCAGGGGGACTGTTATCCCGAGACCGAGGTGGTGCAGGCCTCTTGCGTGGATCCATTGAGTCTTGTAGTGTATTTGTCGTGGATGAACTGTGTAAATATTGGCGTTAGAATACAAATAAGCAAATATAGCTGAGTTTAGCGCGTCGCGTTGTTTGTCACGCAGTCAGGTGACAGCATATGCGCTCAAGGGCGGAATAGTAAATAAATTATGTTGATCAGGGCGAACTATACCTTTTTGGGTGAGAAGTTTGTATATGCGCTGGGGTGCGGGGCGGGTGTGTGCCTTGGCCAGACATTTCGACACGCTCAGCAAGGCGAAAAGCTGGACAGAGGACGGTGTCACCAAATGTCACGCCAATACAATGATTGGAGCGCCAGGCATCACAACAATCGAGGAGGAGGGTAGCAGGTCACGATGGCAACTCGTCGACGTCGACGATTGTTTAAATAGGTGCCCGGCTAGGGAAGGTGAAGAACTCTACCTCGATGTTGCCTAGCGCAAGAGACTAATCCCAGCTTCGATTAGCGGCAAAGGTGGCGGCCATACAACCAATGTGATTTGCCCACTACGCTGAACAACAGAGGGCTCGTGCGCATAGCTCGAGCTTCTTCGCGTTTGCATAGCGATAGTACCAAGTTGCGACCAGCTTCACACAACCCAACCACACCACCGCACTTCATCATGGCTGTCGTGAGTCTCCTCTGGCTAGCTATTGGAACACATACTAATATTATGCAGCCTATCACTACCATCGCCGAGAGCAAAGAGCTCCGAGGCCTCAACCTCATCGCGGCGCATTCGCACATTCGCGGTCTGGGCGTCGAGCCCGACACGCTGGAGCCAAAAGTCTCATCGCAGGGGCTTGTTGGACAGGAAAAGGCGCGAAAGGCGGCCGCAGTGATTCTGAGGATGGCACAGGAAGGCAAGATTGCGGGTCGCGCCGTCCTGATCGCGGGCCCTCCAAGCACAGGAAAAACTGCAATCGCGATGGGCATGGCCCAGTCGCTGGGATCCGATGTACCCTTCACCATGCTTGCCTCTTCCGAGATTTTCTCTCTGGACATGTCCAAGACCGAGGCGCTCACTCAAGCTTTCCGCAAGTCCATTGGCGTACGGATAACCGAAGAGAGCGAGGTTATTGAAGGCGAAATTGTAGAAATACAAATCGACCGCAGCGTCACTGGTGTGAGTTTGCTTGAAGGATTGATAAAGGAGACGGGCTAACAGGGCACAGAGCAATAAACAGGGCAAACTTACCATCAAGACTACCGACATGGAAACCATCTATGATATGGGCACGAAGATGATTGATGCCATGACTAAAGAGAAGGCTATGGCAGGTGACATTATCTCGATCGACAAGGCCTCGGGCAAAATCACAAAGCTAGGCCGATCCTACACACGTTCAAGGGACTACGATGCAATGGGGATTGACACCAAATTTGTGCAGTGCCCAGAAGGCGAGCTCCAGCAACGGCGCGAGGTTGTTCACACCGTCAGTTTGCATGAAATTGACGTCATCAACTCGAGGACGCAGGGCTTTCTAGCATTGTTCTCTGGCGATACGGGCGAGATTCGCAGCGAGGTCCGCGACCAGATCAACACGAAGGTTGCAGAATGGAAGGAGGAGGGTAAAGCTACTATTATACCTGGTGTTTTGTTCATTGATGAAGTCCACATGCTCGACATTGAATGTTTTTCATTCATTAACCGAGCACTAGAGGACGAGCTTGCTCCCATTGTCATTATGGCAAGCAACAGAGGAAACACACAAATACGAGGGACAGACTACAAATCGCCACACGGTCTACCGCTTGATTTCTTAGACCGTGTTGTCATTGTCAGTACACACGCATACTCGCCTGAGGAGATGAAACAAATCATCTCGATAAGAGCGCAAGAAGAGGAGGTGGACATCACGGCAGACGCGCTTGCTTTGCTCACCAAGATTGGCCAAGAGACTGGCTTGAGATACGCCAGCAATCTCATCACAACATCAGACCTAGTACGCAAGAAGAGATCAGGGCCAGAAGTCACTATTGACGATGTCCAACGGAGTTTTGCCCTCTTTTATGATCCCACAAGAAGTGTGAAGGTAAGACGCACTAGATTGCGTTGATCGTAAATCATGCTAACATTATGTGCAGTTCGTTAGCGAGTCGGAAAAGCGCCTAATCGGTGACGAGGGCCGTGTCTCATTCGCCGTGACCAATGGTACGGATGATATGGACGTCTCGTAGACTCTACTTATTTCGATCGTTCCGACGTAGAACAAGTGTTAGCCAATCCAGCATTCCGGTACAAAGCATGGGCGCGCTGCAAAAGCTGGTAATTGTGTACTTCTAGACCTCTAAACTAGGCGATTGAACCGCTTCTTATCTCTCCGTATGCTCCCCATGCGCGTGAAATTACGGGTTTTCGAAGGGCAGTATTGGTTTTTAGCCGGAGCGCCAACGAGGCATTGACGGGGTGCCCGGTGTAACCACTCTTGGTTGTCGTACTGCGCACGCGACCTGCAGATGTGCGCCATAGTATGCAGCGCCACAACCCGAGGAAACATGAGAAAGGACCTTGAAACGTGTCGATAGTAGGCAAGAATTACACTAAAATCAACGTTCGTTATGCACGTATACCCTACTGGTAGGCATTCCTTGCTGCTCCATTCTCCGCCAAGTGCTTGGCTCAAATGCTTGGTTTAGCTTGACTACGCAACGGCCGCGTGTCACTGGCTAGTGTTACTATTTAAGCGTTGGCTGACGATGTCCGTCCACGTCAAGCCCTACGACCCCTGCCCGACTTTACCGTTTTTCCACAAGTATGCTTCGTAACTCGGCCAAAAAGTAGCTTTCGCTATCTCTCAATGTTTCTAAAGCGACTTATATCGCTCACGATGTCCCTTGCTGCGTGTCTCACCGGTTCCTTGCTCTGCGACTGCACTTGCTAGTCTGAGTTGTATGCCACTACTCTGCCAAGAAAGACTCGTTCTTAACGCGGAAGCAGCCAGCTATCGTTTAGACACTCACAAGACCGATTTTCTTACGCACTATTCTACGTTGTATCGTTTTTGGCAAACAGTGCGTCTGGGCTGGAGCCCCTGTATCCCATATTCCCTCCTCCCGCCCCCTCTATGGTCAAAGTGTGTAGTGTTACGATTGCAGTTCTCCAATATGCGACTATCCTTATGCGCAGTCACTTTTGTTTGCGCGACGGCCTTTGAGCAATGTATTGCTGCGCCTTCGTTCAGGCAGACTCACACGAGAGGGCACAATTATGATCCCAAAGATATAGAGTTTAGCAACGATGGGAACAGTGAGGTACTCAAGTATTTCCATGAGCCTGGGTAAGTTTCCAAGTATCATTCTCCCCAGATACAAGGCTGACGATATCCAGGGGAAGTGACGCATTGGGCCATTACGATGGGCGGTATTTCCACGGCGTGGTTACCGACGAGGAGCGAACTGATACCCAATCTCACATGGTACGCGCATACTTGGACTTCTTCCGCGCCAAGAACCTGGATACCTGGATAGCCCACGGCACCTTGCTTGGCTGGTGGTGGAATGGCAAGGTAGTTTCGCCTGATGCTAGGTTTCTGCACCTACTTACAAGGCACAGCGATTACCATGGGACGTTGACATTGACACCCAAGTATCGGAAAAAACACTGAACCGGCTCGGCAAAGAATTCAACCAGACAAAATACAAGTACACCTCCCCAGACGGCAAGACCAAGCGCCAGTACTTGCTCGACGTGAATCCGATGATACAGGAGCGCGTACGTGGAGACGGCATGAATGTCATTGACGCGCGCTGGATCGACATCCGAAACGGGCTGTTCATTGATATCACTGGGCTCAGTATGGTGAATCCTGAGGATTATCCCGGGGTATGGAGCTGCAAGAACAACCACATGTATAAAACAGAAGAGCTCTATCCAATGCGGGAAACAACGTTTGAGGGAACGCTGGCGAAGGTTCCATATGCGTACGACCAGATTCTGATAGAAGAGTATCGCGAGTCAGCTCTTATCAATACCAACTTCAATGGGTAAGGGAATCGGCTTGGTTTGTTTTGTAACAAGGGCTAACTGGTCGACAGGCATTTTTGGGATCCGAAGCTCAGGGTGTGGACCAAGTGGTCGGACAGCGTGATGGACAAGGACGTGCAGAGTTATGATAAAAGTGACGAGCCGGGGAAACGGCTCGAACGGTTGAGACTGGACTAGTGGGCCAGTTGGCCGTGAAATGACTAGCAGCATGTTATGATGCGGCGTCCTGCATAGTGTGTGGTTGAGCGTAGGCGTCCAGGGCTATCATTTTTCTTTCTTGACATTCCTATATCGATACCAGTCCTCGTTTATCTTTCATCGAGCAAATATAGTTCGAAACAAGAGAAATGGTGTGAACGGCTTCCTGTGCCCGGTGCTAGCTGCTCGGATCGTCGGCGTTAGCGATTACTAATTCCGAGACGACGCATCAAAGATGGAAGCCTGAGAGAACATCACAGAAACACGACGGCCAGAACGTCGGCCACACGCTCCAAAGCGCTATATCTTGATCAATAACTAACCTCTCTGCCTCCTGTTTATTACTCACTTTTACAAGCATGACAGATGCCACCTTATCCTCACCGGCGGGGAGTGATGAGCTGCAAATCACGCTTCTGCATCATGGTGAACGACATACGCTCACCTTCGCACACGATGCCACGATATCAGACCTTTCCGAGCGCGTAGCCACAGACCTCTCCATACCGCCATCAAACCAAAAATTCCTGATTGCCTCCAAGCCCGGCCTGCAGAAACCGCCCTTCAAGGCGCCCCACACTCCCCTCACAGAGCTCGCCGGAAAGAAGATCACCTTAATGGGCAGCACAGCGGCTGAAGTCTCTTCTCTCAACGCGACCATATCCGCCGCTTCGGCACCCCGCCGCCCAGGTCCCATCAAAGCCGCGACCCCCGCGCGAAGCCGAGACTACAAGCGAATACAGGACGAGGCGCAATACACATTCCACACGCTCCGCCCCCTCCCCTACCTCCCTAACCCAGACCGGTCACTGCGCTTCCTCGAGCGCCTGCGCGACGATGCAGGCATCAAGGCCGCCATGCGCACCCACAAGTTCAGCGTCCCGTTGCTCACGGAGATGGATCCCGCCATGCACACAACGCAGGAGTCGCGCACCCTCGGCCTGAATAGGAACAAGGGCGAGGTGATTGAGTTGCGGCTGCGCACAGATGCATACGATGGGTACCGCGACTACAAGACGATCCGCAATACGCTGTGCCATGAGCTGGCGCACAATGTTTGGGGCCCGCATGATCGTAATTTCTGGAATTTGTGCAAGCAGATTGAGCGGGAGGTTCTGAGAGATGATTGGAAGAGCGGGGGTCGGAGTGTGGGCAATGAGGAGTACTTTGATCCTGGGGAAGAGGATGTGCATGACCATGGTGGGTGGACTGGTGGCGACTTTGTGCTTGGTGGAAGTGGGGGTAGTGAGAGTGCTGCTAGTGCTGCGGGTGGTGTTGTGGCTGCCGGCAACCTTAGTCGAAGAGATATCATTGCGAGGGCGGCGGAGGAGAGGATGAAGAGAACGAAACAGGCAGAGGAAGAGGCTAAGGAGAGTGAGAGCGCTTCATGACACGCATATAGTTGGTTGTTTGAAGGAACGATCAACCTTCTTTTGAAGACCATCACGCATAGATACCCTCGCGCCTTTAAGCACATATAGACGATTTTATACGAGTACATCCATCTTTCACACTTGCATACAATTCCACCTAATTTCGTCCCATTCTACCAATTATGCACGAGAAACACTACAATCCACATCTTTATCCTACGACAATCAACCTCTCCCACCCGCGAACCTGCCTCGGCAACCAAGGACCAGCGGGCCCTGCCCCACGCTCCCGCATCGTCCCAGCAGCGCGTCACAACATCGAGCCAGTAGCCGACGCACACGCTCCGCTGCTCCGCCGTGTCTCCGCACACTAAACCACTCTCGTTCCCCCCGAAGAATACATCTACTCATTGTCCATCCCAACATCCAAACTCAAACCCATCAAAATCCTCACATCCCACCCTACCCATTCCGCTGCCACCACAACCTTCAATACACCTCCAATGCCGTGGTTCATCCCATTCCTTCTCGTGCTAGCCGTCGCATGGGCCGTCGTCGGCATTCTACTGGCGCGCTGGCTCAAACAGGCTGGGCACACGAAGCCGCTGAAGTTCAAAGGCAGGGAACGGGATGTGTATGGTGCGGGAGTGGGGTTTGGGAGGGATGTGCGTTTGGGGAATGGGGGTGGAAGGGCGGTGGCGGTGGGGGTTGGGGAGGGGAGAGTGAAGGGGTTGTGAGTTTGTTGAAGGGAGGGGTGAAGAGAGTGTGGAAGGGGAAAGGATTATGGTTGGTACGAGGGTTTTAGTTGAGGGGTATATATGGTTTGGAGATTGTAGTATTGAACTTGGTTGAAGAAGAGATTAGGAACATTTTGCGAGTGGTAGTGTGATGTCGCGAGGTTTGGGGTGGTGAGCAGTTTGTACACCCTGGATGTATTCGGTATCAATTTAAAGGCGTAGCTAGTTAAACTCCGTGGAAACTAGCTAGTGTGGTGCACTGAAAGAAAGGCAGGTTCTTTGTGGTCCAATGTCATACATAGGTGGATGCAGTTCCACTTCAAATGGGCTGGGGCACTGGCTCGACTTTATTGGTCTAAAGAGCCACCCCCCCCCCCCCCCCCCCCCCCCCCCCCCCCCCCCCCCCCCCCCCCCCTTTGTCCCCCCCCCCCCGTGTGCGGTGGTGGGGGGGTGGGGGGTTGTGGGTTTGTGCTGGTTTTTTTTTCTTCTT
>JALNQK010000231.1:0-33955 GCA_028458525.1 Ophiosphaerella herpotricha
CAACCTTAGCCTCTAAGCAAAAACTAGATTGTCTAAATTACTTGCAATCTTCTATTTAATACCCTACTACAAAATCTTATAATAATAGCTATTGTATGTGGCTCTGCAGCCTTATCTTTGAGATCGCGACTTTGGTGGGGGGTGGGCATTACGCGAACATGGGCATTACGCGCACAGACACGTTAGTATCGCGTGGGCGCGTTATACCCTAGCATCTTTTCGATAGCGTTAATTAATTAACGCTATAAGTCTTAGCAATTTTAGACAAACAAATCTTTTCTCCTGGCTTTAGCGATTCTACAGCTGCGATCGCTGCATCGAGATTACCTATATTGGCTGAGATAATTGATGTTGAAGTTGGGTTGCAAAAAGTTGAGACATGGCCAAAGCGGGATTTAGGTGGGGGTGGGCACTAGGCGGTGAGCCACACTATATGCTGGGTAAGCCATTGGTAACCGTCATTGTATAGTATAATCTTTTTTATCTCATGTAGCAAATTCCTTGGGGTTTACGAAGATGTCAGCCATCTTGGAGGCTCGATGGTGTACTTGTAAATCCTGGGATCCGATTCCGCAGAAGCCTGAGCGTCTTTGGATACTTCATTCCTTATACATATATCTAAGGCCTAGATTTCGCCTCGTGCCATTTCCGTTATGAAGGAACGTGACTCCGCCGATAGCAACAGAGAAGATGGAAGGATGAGCGTTGCAATACACGATGTATATAGGCCCATCATTGAGAACAGGCTGCGGGTTAAAGAGGTTGTTAACTCTGCTGGTGATAGGTAATGACATATTATTAGTCGTTCTCCTATCAGCAATCATTTTACTTTCACCGATTTCCGGGTAAACCGCATCTTGATACGGAATTTGGCTTCTCGCAGACCCTAGCCGCATCCGTTGACCGAAATGGCGTAGAAACCAGATATGGTATAGTCGTACACGACAAGATTGTTGTAAATGATAAGGGCGGCTACGGAATGTTGCGTACATGCAAGGGTATTCAGTGTACTGTCCAAAATGATGCAAAGTTCGGAAGTGCTTGTATCAACCTTCTATATTATATCACTAATCTGTTCAGGAAATCTAGATTTTTTATTAGTAAAGATGTTTAATTAATTTGACTATTTTTCTAAGGGACGTCCAAAATTATTGATCTTTTCTCCAAAAGTTACTGAGTAGGAGTTACAAGAGAAGAATTAAACACTAATGTTTTTAGGAAGCAAAAGAGATTCATGAAAAAGAGAACGAGTTGGAGTAAGACTGAAAAATTTCCAACGGCTAAAGGAGAAATAATTCTTTGGATGTGATACCTATCAAGAATCCGAAGAAAATCCTATAAGTCTTGAACCTTCCAGACACTTCACATACCAGCACCAGCTATAATACCTTCAAAAGCAGTTAGCCTAGACTTAAAGTTCAATCCTCGGATTTTGGAAAGGGAGGGATACCGATAGTCGGAAATACGACCCATAACGCTACCTGAGCACCAAGTTTCGGCGGACACCACCTATACATCACTTGGTCAGTCAATGGTTCACCCATCAAACTTCAAAACAACCGAGCACTTACACATCCTTAGTTTCCATAATCAAAGACAGAAAGAATGCCCAGGCGAAGAAATAACTCGGCGCCGCAAAAACCATAACATTTATCCAAGCTTTAAAGCGGTTACACAACCCATTGTCGAGTCTCATCCCATTATACTCTGTCAAGTTAGTATTTCCCCCGGTAGCGTCCATTGGTCTCGAATAAAGTAAGATTCCTATCAGGGCGAGGAAAAAGAGCCCTGTGGTGATGAACATGCAGACGATAATACCCATGGCACTCGAGTTTCGGCCTCCAAAGACGTCCTGGGCGCCTGTGGCTACGACCCAGATGTCTGCGATGACTTGGAGGATGATCTCAGCAATTGCAGCCCCAATGATAGAGCTAAGCCAAGCGTACTCCTCGCGAATCCGGAAAAAGCACGCCATTGTCCACAAGAAAATTGGCGAGATCCGAGGCCGGACTAGGTAAATCATCATTACGTCGATAATGCTGATATTCTCGTAGCCGGGCGTGTTGTGGATGATTGCCCCGATAATGGTGTTGGCAATGAATTGCAGACAGAGGGGGATGATCCAGCTGTACCAGATTGTGTTTTTCTTTTGAGGCTTTCCGAATACATGGCATGTCAGGAAATAAATAACAGGCCGGCACCCTAATGGAATGCTGATGATCGATATACATGCGTTCGTAATGGCGAAGGCTATAAAGGTAGCTTTCGGGCTTGGGCAATGGTAGGCAGACGTGTTACCTCCGTTAAGGACTTCCGCAGGGGAGATTATCCATCTCTCAGGAACCTTGTATTGGATAGAGTTGTACGAGTCGTCCATTGACAAAGTCAGTTGAAAGTTGTGATATGACAGTTGTTGAAAACGTGAGACAGCGCCTCCTTAAGCTGTATAAGTAGCTTTCCATTTATAGAGAAACGGTGCACGTGAGGAATTTTACTAGATGATATCTTCCATCAGTATCGTGACAAACTCCTGACAAGAGAGGATCCCTGCTGTCCTTGTGGACACCAAGGTGGTTACTCTGAGCGTTGTCACAGATTCCAAACCAACATAGCATGATGCATCAACAGATCTCCTGAGCTGACACATTAGCAGGAGACAATTCTACCATCATCTCAGCTTTCAATAGAACTAGAGAAGTCATGGCGTTAGAAATGACTGCCAAGCATCCGGGTTTGGTCAAAATAGGCGAGCGCCCTCGAACAGAGAGGCGGAAAAAGCAATACGATCTGTAAGCCTAGGACTACATTACATGACTGGTCTCTAGCCATGACTAAACAGTCTGACTACTTTCGAGCTCAGATCACACACTTGTATCTACAACAGAACAATACACTGATACATAAGACTCATTCCTAGTGCCATATTTACTTACACGATCTCACCACTGAGATGAGCTGATAACAGCAAGTACTGTTGCTGTCTATCAAGTGCTCCGCTACATCTCGCCAGAAATAGTCAAGCGCATCAATGTGGGCCAATTCACCGTCTCGATCATGGGCCCATCCCGCGTGTTGATGAACGGCTGGTTAGACGGACGATCTAGACCTCATGCGCCTCCCATACAGCGGCAAGCCCACCAAGTTTTACTAAGGCAACGTACCTTGGCCCGGAAAAGGTCTGCAGACCTATCCCATTGTAGAAAGTTAGCGAGGCCCGTTTATGCCTCCGGACCTAGTCTGCAAGCCTTAGCACCTACGCCTAAGCGATACTAAAGCTATAATTCGATTAGCTTTGTAGCAGTGTGCATCACGGCCTAACAGCACGTAACACTATCTGCTAACGTCCTTTATAAGCGAGCGACGCTTACAAGCAAGCGATGTACCTAGTTATCTCTACCTAGCTTTCTAAAATCTTTTCTTATAGATAGTAAAGATATAATATCTCTATTACTATAGTTTAGCTCTATACTATTTCTAACCTAATATAATAAGCTATAGTACTTGTAATAGTTATTATATAGTAAAGATAGTAAGTATCTATAATAATCTAGGTATACCTAGAATCTACTAGTTAGCTTACTTAGCTATTAGTATAGTACTAGTATCTATTACCTATAACTATAGAAGTTAAGAAGATTAAACTTTTTTAGTAACTCTAGATTATACTCTAAGTTATATATCTTATCTTATAACGTGGTTAGCAAGCGAGTCGCGCACGCAAGCGAGTCGCGCACCCTACTAACTCTGCGCACCTATCTTATCTTATTGTATAATGGCTCTACGTGCTGCGCGTCAATTGCCTTTAAATGAAGCAGATGTCCAGCTTGCTATCTTATCTATTAATTCTGGCCAAATTCAAGGCAGTAGGCTAGCTGCTGCTACCTTCAACGTTCCTGAATTAACGTTACGTAACCGACGCGCTAGACAACGCGCCCAGCGCGATTGCCAGCCCAACTCAAAGAAGCTCAGCTAGCTAGAAGAGGAGGTAATAGTTGAGTATATTCTCAATCTAGATTCTTGTAGTTTTGCCCTAACTCTAGCTGCTGTGCGTAAGATAGCTGATAAGCTACTAGCTATCCGTAACGCGCTACTAGTTAGGTAGAAGTAGCCAGCTAACTTTGTCAAGCGTACAGACAGTCTTACAACGCGTTTCAATCGCCTATACAATAGGCAGCGAGCCTTATGTGAGGACCTAGCTACTATAAGTAGTTGGTTTGAGCAGGTACAGCGTACAAAAGCTACGTATAGGATAGCTAATAAGGATATCTACAACTTTAACGAGGCTAGCTTTATAATAGGCAAGATTACAACTTAGCTTGTTATAATAGGGTTAGAGAGGAGAGGTAAGCTAAAGGCTATCTAGCCTGGCAATTGTAAGTAGGTAACGGCAATCGCTACAATTAATGCTGCTAGCTAGGTAGTCCTACTATTCCTTATCTTCGCCGGCAAGTACTACCTCTCTGCCTAGTACAAGGAAGACTGTATCCTACGAGACTAGGCTATTGGAATTAGCGACAATAGCTAGACAATAGATAAGCTAGCTATTAACTAGCTTAAGCACTTTAATAAGTATACAAAGAACTAAGTAGTTAGTATATGTTAGCTACTTATACTAGATAGTTACAGGAGCTACTACTCTCTTAAGTTTAACAAGGTCTGTAAGGAGAATAATATCTATACGCTCTATATACTAGCTTACTTATCTTACTTACTTTAGCCTCTTAATATTAGCTGCTTCTCTCTATTAAAGAAGGCGTACAGCCGTTAGGTTAAGAGCCTAATCTAGAACTATATTAATTACATTACTAAACTTGAATTCCTACTAGCCTTTTACGTAGCCTTTAACTAGGCCTTTACAAGAGTAAATATTTACTTAGCTTTTTAAGCTACTAGCCTCGTTCTACTTTAGCTAGAAGTAGTTACCTTAAAACTTAATATTTAGCTCCGCACGCCTACTCTAGCTACTCTAGCTACTCTACTAGAGGCTCCCTAGGTAGCTTATACGCTAAGTAACGTACGTAAGCTAGAGGCTTAGTTAACGCTTATACGTAAGCGCGTACGCCAGCACAAGAGCTCGTCGCCAGCGTTAATTATTAACGCAATTAATTAACTTAAAAAGGGAGCTTATAGAATAATACTAGAAGCTAAGTTAATACGCGATTAGATCTCTAGTCTTAAGAGAGCTAATAAGGCAGCTAGCAAGCGTAAATTACAAAAAAAGAAGCAGATTTAGAAGAAAGGAGTCTTAATAAAGGGATAAGGAGAGGATATAATTACTTAACTAGAGGCTAATTACTAGATTAATCGTAAACAGCGCGAGAGTAGGCAGCGTTTAGGCTCGAGTCGCCAGGCTCGCGCGCGCTGCAAGAGGTACAGAGAGACTAGGCACAACTTACGTACGTACAAAATAATACAGTAGATACTACTTAATTTTATATATTAATATATCTACGCTACTCTACTACGTTGTTAAGTTGTGCACTCAAACAGGTGCGCAGAGCTAGTAGGGTGCGCAACTCGCTTGCGTGCGCAACTTGCTTACTAACCACGTTATACTTTTTAGATTTTAGAGTTTTAATAGTTGTATACAGTTTGCTAAGAGTAGTACAAAACTATAATAAATAGATATAATAAATAATTAATTAATTAAGTAAGTTAATTAATTACTCTAATTTTTTTTAATTAATTGTTCCCTCTCTCTAGCAGCTCTATATACTTAAATCTATCTAGTTTACTAGGGTTACCCTATATAGAGAGTAGAGATCTAATATCTCTATTATAGTAGTTCGGCTCTATACTATTTAGATTATAACGTAATTAACTAATATTCTTGTAATAGCTATTTAGTATATAATAGTCTAGATAGATAGCTTCCTATAGTTTAGGATTAGTGTAATCCTAGGATTACCTTATCTCTAGATTGCGTATCTTATCTAATAATACTTCTTTTACTTAAAACTTTTATTAAACTAAATAAAGTATAAAATTATTAAGTATAGTTAAAATTTTATTAAGAAGTACTTTAAATATTACCTAATACTCCTTTAACTTTACTAATCTAAGCTTAGTAAAGAAGTACTCTTATTTATTATATAGTAAAACCTTTATAAAGATATTTACTATAATTTCTATTAATAGAGTTTACTATAGTATTATAAGATATATATAGAAGTAAAGTATAGGTACTAACTTATAGTTAGTAAAATAAGTTAAATATTTATATAGAGTAGCTATATAATAAGTTAGTATTAGTATTTACTTTTCTTACTAAATTTTCTTTAAGCTTCCTATAAAGCTATAAAGCTAATATAATATTACTTAATTATATTTAGTTTTACTATTCTATAAAATAGAAGTAGAAAGTAAGTACTAACTATTAAAAGTAGCTAGAAGATAATAGTACTTACTATAGGCTATAGAAGATAGTAAAGAGATAATAGTAATTTAAGTAAAATTTTTAAAAAAGTAAATAATACTTACTTAACTTTATATATAAGTATAAAGCCTTTTATATACTAGTATAGTAGACTAGCCTTATACTAATAGTATACTAACTATATACTAGAGTATACTAGCCCTACTCTTAGGCTAAAACTTATAATATATCTAAGGTATTATAAGATCTTAAGAATCTTATAGCTTTATTATACTAACTTATAGTTAGTAAAATAAGTTAAATATTTATATAGAGTAACTATATAATAAGTTAGTATTAGTATTATCTTTTTTATTTAATCTTATTTAAGGCTACCTATAGTACTACTATACTAACCTAATACTTTCTAATTACTTATAATTCTACTATACTATATTATCTAGGTACTATACTACTCTTTTAAGCTAAAGTATTAAGAGTAATTTATTTTAACTATATCTTCTTACTTATATAATACTATAGCCTTAAATCTATATTTTTATATTTTCTACTTATATATAGTTTCTTAGTATTAGAAGATATTATAAGATATTACTAGCTAGGCTAGCTATATATAGGATTAGCTAATTCTAGAGTAATTTTAAAGTAACTAGAAACTATTAAATCTTTTTCCTCTAATCTTAAAGTATATATATTTAGATAGATTTCTAATTAATTTACCTAATAATCTATAAATTATTTCTAGTACTTCTAATTCTCTTTAGAAGATTAATATACTTATATTTTTATTTATAATTTAAAATATAAGTAGTTAATCTTTAGTTAGGTATAAAGTAGATAGTTAATAGATTAGCTATTACTAAAGATAGATTAAGTAATCTTTTATTTAATAGTAGATTTTACTTATCTTTCTAGTTATTTACTTAAAGAGTTTAGTATTTAGAATTCTTTTTATTATTTTTAAGTTAAGTAGTATAGATTTTTAAAATCTAATTAGGTAATCTTATTTTTTAAGTTTATATTAGGCTTTAGTTTTAACTATACTAGTTTTATTAGAAGAAGATTTAGTTTAAACTAGTTAAGTACTAAATATTCTTATATATAGTAATAGCTCTCTAGATTATAAGAAATTTACTTATAAGTTAAGTATTCTTTACTAGTTTCTTTATAAGATTACTTACTTTATAATTAAGTAAAAAAGTTATTACCTATATAGAAGTAACTTTAATAATAGTACTTAGAAAGTCTTTTATTATATCTTAATTATTTTATAGCTTACTAACTTCTTTTATTTCTATAAAAGTAGTTGCTTAATTATACTTTACTAGTTATATATCTAAATTATTTAGAACTTTTATAAGCTTAAAAGTAGTAAGGTATTATTATCTTACTTTATTATTATAATAAAAGCTAAAAGATCTCTATAATCTTATAATACTTTAGATATACTATAGTTATAGTTTTAGTCTAGAGTAGAGATAGTATACTCTAGTATATAGTCTATATACTCTTAGTATAAAGCTAGTCTACTATACTAGTATATAAAAGAGCTCTATATATATATATAAAGTTAAGTATATATTATTTACTTTTTAAAAACTTTATATAAAGTACTATTATCTTTTTACTATCTCTTATAGACTATAGTAGTACTATTACCTTCTAGCTATATACTTAAGAATTATATTATTTATCTAGATTAACTTTAAGAGTATTTCTTAGGTTTTTAACCTAAGTTTTAAATAGTTAACCTAGTATATAGTAGCCTAGATAGAAGTATAGAGCTATAGTTTTAAATATATAATTTACTACTTTACTTAGTTTATCTTATTCTTCTTTATATAGTTTAAACTTAAACTAGAAAGTAAGTATCTATTTATTATATAGCTTACTATCCTCTTTAAAGGCTTTAAGTCTAGTTAGTAAAAGATTAGATTTTTTAGTTAGAGCTTAGATTTTTATAACTACTTAAACCCTTATAGGTATATTTAATACTATTTCTAAGTATATTAATTATAAGGTTAATAGACTAGAAGTACTTATAGAAGTAGTAACTACTATTATTAACTTATAGTTAGTAATATCTAGCTTAATTAAAGTAATTAGTTTTAGAGTTAGTCTTACAATATTATCTAGATTAATAATAGACTAACTACTTAGTAGATTATAGATTATCTTAAGCTAATACTACTATAATAACTAGTTATTATAATCTATAAAGATTACTCTAGTATTATAGTTATATAATTAGCTTAGTAGAGTTAAGTTTAGGATTTATTAAAGGTAGTAATACTCTTAAATATTAGATTAAAGAGTTACTTAAAGGTAAATATTGTAATAAATAGGATTAATTAAATTAATTATAGTAATTAATTATCCTAATTTATTAATTACTATGTCTGCTAGCTGCTCTATATACTCGTCCCTATCTAGTTTACTAAGGTTAGCTGTTATTAATAGTAGGGACCTATTATCTCTATATCTATAGTTCGGCTCTATGCCGTTTGGATTATAACGTAATAGGCTATTATACTCGTAATAGCCGTTTGGCATGTAATAGTCTAGATAGCTGGTTTTCTATGGTTCAGGATCGGCCCGATCCTTCGTACTACTCAATCTCCGGATTGCTCATCTTATCTAACAATCTTACTAAACATAAGTAAAATAAGTAACTAAAGTAATTAAAAACTACCCAATTACTTAGCTTAATTCTAAATCTATATAAGACTAGCTTGAATGGATTTACTTAGTAAACTTAAGTAAGCTACTTAAGCGAGCTAATCTAGATGGCTTGCTGTGGACTGAGATAGCTTGTTGTGGACTGGGATAGCTTGTTGTGGACTGGGGTAGCTTGTTGTCGACTGGGATAGCTTGTTGCGGACTGGGATAGCTCGTTGTCGACTGGGGTAGCCTGTTGTCGACTGAGATAGCTTGTTGCGGACTACCACCACACTCCCAGCCAGAACTACCATATTTCCAAGCAACCGCACCGTGCTTTCGAAGTAACTCTTTGACCAATGTGGAATGAGTGTATGCAAGAGGGTTCCGAAGCTTGGAGCCATTCGTTCCATTTGCTTTCGCGCCAGCATCCAAAAGCACTCGGACTACCTCTAGATGACCTTCCTTGCAAGCTCTATGCAGCGGGTTTTCATCATATTTACCCTGGACATTGGGGTCAAAGCCCTGATTCAATAAGAGCTGCACAATTTCGTGGTGCCCCCGGCCCGCGGCACCGTGGAGCTCCGTATCACGCCCTCCCAAAACATTAGCAGGAGCATGAGGGAGTGGAACTCCTTTTTCCATCAAACGAAGAACAATAGTCTTCGACCCACTCTCACAAGCTCGCCTCATAACTTCCGCATCCCCATGCTTGCGGCGCTGCTGGTCGAGGACATGCGGGAAATTGGTAACTAGATACTCGAAGGTATCACTATGGCCTCCATGGATGGCGTTTGCGAGTGCATCTAAGGTTGGCACGGCGCCAAAATCGACAAGGTGTTTCACTATGGCGGTGAACCCGCATTTCGAAGCTGTCGTTATATGTGAAGATTGGACTGTTGCACCCCTTTGCAGTAATAGGTGAATCAACTCTGTATTCCCCTTTTCGCATGCGCAATCCACCGCTTCGTTTTGAATTTCTGCACCGGAGTCGAGAAGCAGTTTGATAACTTCAACATGGCCTTCGGACGCAGCGCCAATAAGGCACGGATTGAGCGACATGGTAATTGCGGACTCATCATGCCCGGCAAGCAGAGCTACCCTCTTAATGAATGCTGCGATAATTTCCTGGGACCCCATGATTCCAGCTTGGCGCCAGCAGCTAGGTGTAATGGACGAAGAGGAACCCAGAACAGCCAAAATCATGGCGTTGTCTTTGTCTGCCAGTGCTCTAAGAAGTGCAGTATTTTCGTCCCCTTTTGGGGGCGTTATGTTTACTCCTTTAGCTAAGAGAAACTGAACCATTTGCAATTGCCTTGCGCCCACAGCTCGATGGAGCAACGAGTCAGTAAGAAATATTTGCCGCGCCCGATATGCGAGGAAAAGATATTGAAACACGGTGGCTTGGCCGGCGTCAATAGCTATATTTATGGCCCGTTGAATGGACACGGGGTCTTTGACCGTTCTTGATAGCAGAGACACAATATCAGTATATCCTTTTGAGCAAGCTTCATCCAGCGGAGTTTGAATTTTGCACCCAGCCCAATAATTGGCCCCATCCACTCTCAGCTCGGGGTCGGCGCCTTTTCGGAGCAGTAGCCATGTAATCGCGTAGTCGCCTCTGGAACAGGCGATGTAAAGAAGCGTCTTTCCCGATTCTTTAGAATTGGCATTTGCCCCTGCTGATAGCAGAGCCTCGCAGAGCCGAAAGTTTCCAGTAGTCACCGCATCTCCTATGTTTTGGTCAAGGACCATAGATGGGGCCGACGATTTTGCCGAAACACTGTCTTCATAAAATTGCCATTCCTTGTAAGGTTTGGATACGACGGCAAACGATATCTCTTCCAAATGTCTACCAAGATGTTGCATAAGCACATTCCTACTCCCGGCAATTTTCTGGTCACAGAATGGACAGCTTGATTCTTCCACAAGCTCATGCTTAATGATGATTCTCTTCTTGGGGTGATGGTACCCATAAGCGTCGCCATCGCATTGGTCGAAATGGATGTGTCTTCTGCCATCTCGTTTCCTAGAAAAGGTTTGTGAGCAAGCTGAACATGCATATGTCCGGTACACCTTGCGGTGATGTTTCATCTCGTGTGATATGAATGCTCGTCGGGTCGTGTAGGTTTTATCCCGTGTCAGACACTCTTCAAAGGTACATAGATATGGTTCAAGGTCTTGGAACACGTGTTTCCTGCTACGTCAGTATATTCAGCGCTAGGGATATAGCTGCTACTTACTTCCAATCTCTCCGGCGCAGTACTTCTACTTGATGACCACAAATATCACATATGAATGATCTCTGGGTTCCCAATTCGATGGGCGGAGGAGGTAGTGTGAGTAGCGGTGCACGGTTATCGCGCGTGTTGTTCGAGCCGGGTGATTTTCCCGTGGAGAATGAATTAATGGATATATAAAACCGGTTATCTTGTATGTCATTTGATCCATGAAGGGAACTATGACGATTTGAGGATCCTGAAGCTGATGAATGTGGCCCTGGGAGGCGGAAATTCTGTGACCAAAAAGACCGCTCTACGACTCGGGGTGGTGAGACTGGTCTCTTCAAGTCTCCAATATCTGAATTCATCAGTTGCGTATTGTAGGTAACCTGAGGATTCATCGAAGGAGACGGAGATTGCAATAATGACCCCCTGGGTTCCATCATCTGACGCGGACCGCCACTAAGAGCCCGTGTTTCTTGAGAATTGGAAATATGTTTGGCCCCAGCGTTTTCGGGACGGCCGGCAGTAACGGGCGCGGCTTCGTCAAAAGTGTCCTCAGAACTCTCCGAAGATCCAACGGACATCAGTTCCATTCTGCATAAACCGAGTCGATCAGCACGTCTCTCGTTGGCCTTTGCCAGTCTCCTAGCTAAGTATTCTGGGATTTTAGAGTATTTGTCTCGAATGTTACGATAATATATGCGAGCATTGAATTCAACTTCTCGCAGGTTTCGTGTGTTCTTAGGCTCACTAGTAATCGAGGAGTCATCAAATGCCTTCTCGACATGAATGTAGCGGAAACACTCCAGAGCGTAATTTTCGTTATCTCCGTTGTTGATGGTACCGGATTCCATCGGGTGGACTTTAATCCCTGGTACTGGCGGTGTTGAGAGTTGATCGAGCCATAGATCTAAAGGAGTTAATTTGTTATTCTCGGCATCGAAATCCAGCGACTCCATTGCCGTATCAATATAACTATGACCAGTGTTATCACCGCTTTCTTCATCTGGTGCAAGGAGAGATGAGAACGTGCGCTTCGGTCCCAGCTCTTCAGGAATGATTTGTTCATGCGGTCCGGTATGCTGTTCATCAAGCAAAGGCTTATCCGCTTCCATGACGCCTAAAGGAACAAACCGCACGCCATTGGTGTCCATAGCATCTGCAGGTATAGAACGTTTGCCAAAGTTGCGGAAATCTTCATCCAGTTGCCGTTCTTCGACGAAGACATATTCGCTTGCCACCAAAGCGGAATCCTCTACCATCTCAGGCACCTGGCTGAGATAACAAGTGAGACCACATCCGGAGCTATTTGTTGTTATCGCCTGAGTCTGTAGAAGATAGCATGAGAAAACCTACCAAAGAATTGCGGATACAGTCGTCGTCCGACCAACTATTAGCTTCCTCTTACAGCTCGGTCGAGGGCAGAGATAATGCCTCATAGCAACATGCTTCATGACCATAGACATAACGAGAGATGATCCCGGAAAGACAAAATCCCGCCAGTTTTCCTTCGTAATGAACTGTGTCTGATTCGTTCTGTTGATGAGGTGATATTCTCCAGACGTAACTTTCGATTCACCAGGTAACCCATGAAACTCTGCGCGGAGGAGCCCCTCGAATGTCTAGTGCAATGTATTAATAACTTTACACAAGAAACTTAAAGGAATATATACCTCCCAGTGCTTGAACCACTCGTATGGTAGCCTTCGACTACGGCCAAGCGCATCTTCGAAGAATATAATCGTGTCAGAGATAACGGAAGGGTTTGGAGTTAAGTTGTTCTGAAAATGAAGGAGTAGATAATATGTCTGAATGTTGGTTCGCAATATCTTCTGCAGTAATAATCGGACCTCGCGAGGGAAGGCGTTGATAAAGCTTAGAATCTGCCGGCCGATGTCCCCTACACTAATCAGAGAGGTTTCAATTGCAGCCCGGGAAGCAGCGAGTTGACCACTGCAAGCCTCGATCTGGTCCGAAAGAGCCTCCGCTTTCTTTTCCATTAGATTCAGTGTATTTTTCTGTTCTTGCATCAAGATCTGTGTACGATGATTTGAGGTGGCCGTGTCTTCCCGTATTCGAAGAACCTCTGCCAGGACATGGTTCTGTTGTTTCTTGATTTGTGGCTCAAGTCTAGAAACGGATTCCCTGTCCGTAAGTTAGTAGAGCCGTGAGAAAGTTTATTGGGCTTCGTAATCTCACGAGACATGTAGATTCAAAAGCAGGTTGATACTGGTCACTTTTGCGGCGATGAGAGCCCTGAGCTTCTGGATATTTTCTGGTTGCAGGATTGCCCACTTCACTTTCCTGTAGGCACCGGTGGCCGTTCTTTTTGATGCCCGAGACCCCAAAGTGGGTTCATAGCTTTGCAGTTCTTCTAGGAATTGGCGTAGCGGCAATTGGCAAGACAAAGCCATTCCGCGAATGGCATTAACATGTGCAGCATTGCTCTCATTCGGATTGAGAGCTGCAACGGCCTTTAGTGCACGGTCGAGCCCTTCGAGCTCAACAACAACATGCTGATATTCTTTGGTCGCCCCCCCAGCTGCTTTGAGGGCATCGGCAACCTTCTTAATCAACACTGGTAAATGGGTGAACGGTCAGCCTTGTGCGCTCGATATCGTTTCCGAGTATGCACCCACCAGCAGCACTGATAAAATCCCCGACAGAAAATCCAAACGCTGGTGTCATTCTAGAGTCAAAGAGGATCCACTTGCATCTCGTGAGGTCGGATGTTAAGGTGATTTAATGCTGACTTTCAGCTGAGCCATCGAAGTGGGAAAAGTGGCAGTGCAAGCAAGCCATTGCAGCAGGAAACGTGGCAGTGCAAACAAGCCATCGGAGCAGGAAATGTGGCAGTGTATTGAAGTAGGAAACGTAGTAGTATAATGTCCGTCCACCTGTAATAGAACAACTTTCGTAATGGGAAATACTATAGGTATTTCGATTTTGAAGCAATAATGTCGGCTTGTACGCTCGGATAGTGAGCTCCTGTTAGATAAGACCGTCAGTCCGGCAACGACTGATCAAGCGCGCACAGAGACCTTACGCTAGCGCTGCGCTAACGTGTCTGTGCGCGTGATGAGCCAGTTCGCGTGATGAGCCACCCCTACCAAACTTGAGTTTTTACAACACGCGACAACTCCACCAATATGGACCCGATTCAAGCTGCGATTGAAGAAATAGAGTCGCGAGGACCTGGAGAAGATTTTTCATATAGAAAGATTGCAGCCAAATACAACGTTAACAGAAGTACCCTAAACCGAAGACACTGAGGCTAGACAAGCTCAAATCAGACTAAAAAACTCAACCAGAGAAAGCTTAGCCTACAACAAGAGGATGAGCTTGTACAATATATTAAAAAGCTTATAGAGAGAGGCCTTCCACCTACAAGAGAGATAATAAGAAACGCAGCGTTACAGATAGCTTACGAGACAATTAGCTAGAGCTAGGTAACTTGCTTCCTCTATTGAAACTAGAGCTTACTTATATCTAAATAGACTACTAGTATTAACTATACACGCTACAAAGCTAATTCTTATATAAAGTATAAGCTATACTTTAACTTATTATATTAGAAAATAGAAGAATATTAAATAGAGCTATAGTATATATACAATATAGATAAAAAAGGCTTTATAATTAGTATTATTAGGAGGTCTAAACGTATCTTTAGCTAAGTAATATAGGAGAGAAAAGAGGCTTAGGTAGCTCTCTAGGATAGCTCTTGTAAGTAGATAACTACTCTAGCGTGTATCTATATAGATAGGATATATCTACTACCTAGACTTATCTACAAGGCTACCTATAGAGCTATAAGGTTAGTATAAGTAGATATAATTAAGGCTAGAGAGTATTAAGTCTTTATTAGCTTATCTCTATCTAGGTAGATAAATAATAACGTTAGTCTAGCCTAGCTTAAGTAGGTATTTAACTACTATACTATAAGTAAAGCTAGATACTTATATTAGTTACTTATCTTAGATAGGTATAGCTTATATATTACTCTAGCTTTTATTAACTTCTATAATAAAAATAGAATCCTACTTACTATCTTTCTTTTCTATTTAACTTACTCTTTCTAGCTACTTAATATAGTAATATTTAGGCCTTTTACTTCTACCTACTTAGCTAAACTTACTTACTACTTTTAGTAGGCCTAAGGCCTTATTATAGTTAGTAAAAGCAACTTTTTTCTACTCTTCTAGTAAGCCTAGATATTATCCTTTAAAGCTCTAATAATACTTAAGTTATTTAAAGCTATAGGTATCTAGCTAAGAGATACTAATATAATTCTTAAATAGTTTACTTACTTATTAGCTAATAAGAGCTAGAGCTCTATATTACTATTATACCTCTCTAATAGTAACTAGAAGTAGATAGATTACTTTATCTAGAGTACTATAAAAGATACTACCTAGCTAAAGCTAAGATACTAAAGACTTTAGTTTACTACCTTTAAGCTTAAAATAAACTTCTATAGTATAAGAATAAAAGACTATAATAAGCTCTTAGTATTTAGGAGAAGTATAAAAAGAAGAGTAAGCCTCTTAACTTCTAGTAATATTAAGAGTATTATAGTAGAGCTATCTTCTAGTTACTATATAAAGTAAAAGAGGCTTACTATTATAAGAAAGTAGAAAAGTAGGAGAAAGAGTAGAAGAAGCTTTAAAAGGCTAAGAAGAGAGAGCTATAATATACTACTTACTAATATAAGAAGAAGCTAGCTAAGAAGAAGTATATAGTATAAGAGGTAGCTAAGTTAATAAGAGAGAAAGAGAGAGTAGATAAAGTAGCTTAGTATATAGCTTAGCGCGTAGCTATTAATACTAAAAACTCTATATAACCTAGCTAGAAGTAAAAGAAAAAAGCTTTAACTTTATCTACTTAAAAGAAGAAGTATAGTAAATAGGTAGCTAACACTACTAGTAGTAAGAAGTCTTAAGTAGCTATATTAGTAGTCTTACTTAAAACTACTTACTCTAGCTATAATATTAGCCTTCTAGTAAAATTTAAGTAGTCTAAATTAGTTATAAGCCTCTAATTACTACTCTACTATAAAACCTTGTAATAATAGCTATTATATATAGCTCTATAGCCTTATCTTTAAAATAGTAACTTTAGTAAAAGTAGCTTATTACGTAAACTAGCTTATTACGCGTATAGATATATTAGTTAGTAGCTAAGTAAGCTAATTAGTAGATTCTAGGTATACCTAGATTCTATTAGACGCTTACTATCTCTATAAGTAATCTAGCTATTAAGTAAACTATAGAACTAGCTTCCTCTTAAGTAAGCTAGTTAGTACCCTACAACTCCTAATTAGATACTAAATTTACTTATCTAAACTCTATTACTAAAGCTAGTATCTAGACTATTATATATATAATAACTATTACAAGTATAATAGTTTATTATATTATAATCTAAATAGTATAGGACTAGAACTATAATAATAGAGATAGTAGATCTTTACTATCTATACTAATAGGCCTTAGTATACTTAGTAGAGACAAGTATATAGAGGAGTAAAAGGAGCTCCTAAGAGTAATAAGATAGAGTAATTAGTTTACTACAATTAATTAATTATCTATTTATTATATATATTTATTATATACGTACTTAAGTCTTATTAATTAAATAATTTATCTAGCTATTACAAGAAAGGCTTTTTAGTAGCCTCTATTTTAATACCCTTAAATCTAACTAGATTATATATCTTATCTAATAAAAGTATTTAAGTTTTATTTTTACAAGTAGTATAATACTATAAAATACTCCTATAATAAAATAATAAGTTACTTTAAGTACTATATATTCTCTTAACTTAGATAAGTAGTAATTACTACCTATCTAGGAGGTATATTATAAAGAGCTTAATCTACTAGCTATCTATAGTTTAGTTAGACCTATACTGTAGGTTAAGCTCCTACGGGGTAGCTCGTAGCTATATAAGTAGCTTATCTCTCGACGTAGATACAAATCAATAATGATCTCCTACTTATTCCTGAGCCCGAGCCTCTCCGTTACAGTAAGCGATTAGGTTAGATAGGACAGTCAGCCTCTAGCCTTCCGGGCACCCTGTAGCGTAAGAATCAATCAATCAAGCAGGAGTATCCCACCCCCCAGACAGAATATCACCTCAATAGGCTACTTGTTCTGAAGTTCCTGTGGCTGAATAATATCTAGCCAATTTGGGGCATCCATTTTCTGTGCATCCCTTCCCATTTTGCGCGTGCCGTCGTGATGCAGATACCTAGCTGTGAATATGCACGATGGCGTCCCGTGCGCTGCTGCCCCGACAACGGGCGCAACGGCTCGGAACGAGCAGCAACAAGCCAACAGCCCATCGAATTGTTCAGCGCGACACTTGAAATCGTCGTCATCCTCTTGCACACGCGCCATGAAGGCCATACCCACTCGCAACATCATTTTGCCGCCACCAGACACTCTTCCACACGATGCAGCGCTGTCTTCGTGGTGCTCGGACGCGCGCAGCGTCGACAGCTGGCTAGACATGGTCTTCGCAGCCCGCGGCCAGTCAAGCCAGCGCCCCGCCCGCTGTGCCGCCAATTCACGACCCTCCACTGCCACACGTACGCGCAGACGACAGATGCCACCTCGCGGCAGACACCCGGCGGAACGGCGATTGACACGCTCAAAGAGCAGACAGCTGCAGACGGCGGACCGAGATGAGCCTGTCGAGGCCGGCGTCGCAGCCCTGCGCATCGGCGAGGAAGGCGGGGCCCACGAAGCGGTAAACAACACGCGCATCGCACGACCGTCCCCACCCCGGCAGCCCGGCCTCGTCGCCCTGCCGCCATCCTCGTCCGCAAACAACTGGATGCCCGCCGACACACGGTCGCAGAGCTCCTGGTCCGCCCACACACCCACAGACACCGACAGCGTCGTCACAAACACCACAGCCACTTCCGGCCCGAGCAAGAGGGGCCATGGCCGCTCAAAGAGCCCCGTCAAGAGCATGGTCGATCTCGCCCTGCTGAATCGAAAGGTCGAGAGGGTCCACATGACGATTAAAGACTACCCAGACACGATACGCCGGTTGATGCGCAACATGCGAGATATCCAACGCGGAAAGGGCATGATACCCCACGAAATCAGGTCTGCCGTGGAGAGGCGTGAAGACGTCGAGGCAGAGGAATGGTGGTGGAGTACGGCTTCCAGCTCGCTCTCCAAGAGCAGACTGCTCGTCGAGCTTGAGATGATGGACGAGGTCCTCTGTGAGACGCACAAGCAGCACGATGAAGCCGCCGCAGAGCCAGGTTGGAACGACAAAGTGCACTCCCTGATGCTGCGCCAGGTGTGCATGCATCTCACCGGCATCGAATACCAGAACATCACCACCGCCCGGCCAGACCCCCGCCTCGTCCCAAAGACAGGCCTCACTCACACCGAGTCCAAACTCGTCGACTACGCTCTGGTCTGCGACAAGACCCTCATCCCGCCCCATCTCGTCGAGCGCATCCTCGCAGACACCTGCAACGGCATTGACAGCATCAACCACACGTGCGACAGCGCACAGAGCCTACGCCGAAACCCAATCGCCGTTTCCTTTGAAACAAAGACACCCAACGGGAGCGAGTCTGAAGCTCTGACCCAGCTCTCCCTCTGGGCCGCCACCCATTTCAACCGTCTGCGCACCCTCCTCCCACCCGGCAAGCGCGACGTCGTGGCCATGCCGTTGCCGCTCATTATGGCCGTGGGTGGACGGTACAGTTTGCTCTTCGCGATTGACGGGTCGGTGGGGCAAGGGATCCGTGTTGTCGGTGGAGAGACGGCGTTTGGGGATTGTGCAAGCTTAGAGGGGTGTTACCAGGTTCTTGCCGGGTTGAGGACGGTAGGCGAATGGGTGAGGGAGGCGTGGGTGTTGTGGTTTGTGGGCGAGTGCTTAGGCGGGGATGTAGGGAGATGAAGTGTGATTGTCGCAATACTCTCTATTCACGCTCACCCCACGGAAACCCCATAAAATAGAGATATTCGAAAATATAAAACTATTCAATCAGTTGTCAGGGAAAGACTGCAAAGTCCTCTTAAGGCAATAAAGAAGCAGAGATGAATTGAGGGGTCGCAGTACGGGTTATAGGCAACGTGGAAGTCATTTTTATATAAGCTTATTTCCCAGGTGGGAAGGCGAACCCTACTTATTGATTCTGGAAATGATGACGTAGGCCACATATCACCACGATGCTTCTCTAAGCTAGGGTAGCCCGAACAATTTATCTTTAGTCTCGTTCTCAAGTCTCACTTCACACTGCTCTGGATATCCTTAGCTTTGCCAACGCCAGCCTCGACACCATCGCATCCGCCTCCCGGTTGCTCCCCCGCACCTGCCCCCATCGTCTCAAGAAACGCCTAATGCTACAAGCAGCGAAGCCAAGGGGTAGTTCAAAAGCATAGCTGGTGCTGACAGTAGAACGCAAATGTAGAAACTTGCCATCTTGTACCCGTGCGTTTGGAGGAAGCGGGTAATGTCTTGTCTAAGGTTGTCGACTTCTTCCTTATGCGACATATTGGCAGACTCCAAACAACCTCTGAACGTTTTCTCGAACCTGCGTATCGCAGAACCCGGCGCAGGCACGCCGAGCCACTCTCGCAAGGTGTCCCGGGTCATCGCGGCTATTCAGCAATCTGGGCCTAGCTGTCGAGGTCCACACCGACAGTCCCGCAAATACAAAGACTAACTACGAACGCCGCCTTTGCAACCCAATGGACTTTGTTCAGGCTCGCAAGTGATAGTGCCGTAATCGCAACCTAAGCAATCAGCGCACCTGTGACTGCCAGCATCTGAAGATCGACGAGGAAAGCCGCGCGAAAGGCCATCGGGTCGGCGGATGGTGGGAGAACAGACCGTTCAACACAATCCATAGTCTTCAGAGCGCTTGAGAAGCAGAGGGCTACAAGCCCGCCGATGATTGCGCCGCGACTTTCTTTAATGCGCTGGAGTGATTTGACACCATCGTCTTCGAATTGAAGTGGGATTTGGTGGCGATTGTTGGAGAGGAAGCTGCCGAAGTAGTGCCCAATAAAGGGGACAGACCGGCCGACGAAGAAGAGGTGGATTCGTCGCCCTAATAACGGCATAATCAGTACGATGGAACATTTGTTTGTAAGACCCTAAGCAGGATAGCTTAGAAATAAGAGGTAATAGTCTAAATACTAGGAAGTGCTAGTAGCTACGCACGGAAACGCCAGCTACCTAAAAATAGTTTAGTAATATTCTAGCTTAATTAGTAGGAACGTTAAATCTATTAATATATTTTAATAGAAAGATAATTTTATATCTATTATCTATATAAAACTATAAGATTATTATAAAGTATTACTATATTATATAATTTATTAATATACTAAAAGTAAAGAAAAAAAATTTAGTTATTTTAAACTTTTCTATAAAAATTATTTTTATATAAAGTTAATAAATATATATATATATATATATTATACTATTTTATAATAATCTTTATTATTCTATATAGTTTTATTCTTTTTCTTAAGTAATAGTTTAAATTTTAAGAAGTAAAGTAGCTATATATATAAACTCTAGAATTAATATTATAAACTAGTCTTTATATACTTAACTAATATAGTTTATAAGTAAGTTATACTTATAAGTAAGTTATATACTCTACTAACTCTATATACCTATCTTATCTTATTATATAATAGCTCTATATACTATATATTAATAACTTTTAAATAAAGTAGATATTTAGCTTACTATTTTATTAATTAATTCTAGCTAAATTTAAAGTAGTAAGCTAGCTACTACTACCTTAAATATTCTTGTATTAATATTACGTAATTAACGTACTAGATAATATACCTAATATAATTACTAGCTTAACTTAAAAAAGCTTACTTAGATAGAAGAAAAGATAATAGTTAAGTATATTCTTAACTTAGATTCTTATAGTTTTACTCTAACTCTAGCTACTCTATATAAAATAGCTAATAAGCTACTTACTTAGTATAAAAGTAGCTTTATTAGTATCTACTAAGTATATAACTTTATTAAGTATATAGATAGTTTTATAATATATTCTAATTACTTATATAATAAGTAGTAAGCTTTATATAAAGACTTAGATACTATAAGTAGTTAGTTTAAGTTAGTATAGTATATAAGAGCTATATATACTTACTTTAGCTACTCTAGCTACTTTAGCTCTACTAGAAACTTTCTAAGTAGCTTATATACTAAGTAATATATATAAGTATATATACTAGTATAAGAGCTTATTACTAGTATTAATTATTAATATAATTAATTAACTTAAAAAGAGAGCTTATAAAATAATACTAGAAGCTAAGTTAATATATAATTAGATTTCTAGTCTTAAGAGAGTTAATAAAGTAGCTAGTAAGTATAAATTATAAAAAAAAAAGTAGATTTAAAAGAAAAGAGTTTTAATAAAGAAATAAAAAGAAGATATAATTACTTAACTAAAAGCTAATTACTAGATTAATTATAAATAGTATAAGAGTAAGTAGTATTTAGACTTAAGTTACTAAGCTTATATATACTATAAAAAGTATAAAGAGACTAGGTATAACTTATATATATATAAAAATAATATAGTAGATACTACTTAATTTAATATATTAATATACTTATACTACCTTACTATATTATTAAGTTATATACTTAAATAGGTATATAGAGCTAGTAAGGTATATAACTTACTTATAAGTATAACTTACTAATAAACTATATTATATAAAGTTACTTTAAAGTTTTTTTTTATACTTATTACTAAAAGCCTATATTTTTATTTTAAAAAAAAAATTATTTAGAAATTAAGTAGTTTAAAGAATTATACTAATTTTAAGTTAAGTTAGCTAATTTATAGATTCTTAATCTATATAGGTTCTATAAGAAATATACTAACTTACTAGTATAAGTAAATTAAAAAAAAAGTAGTTAAATTATATAATAAAAGAAAATAAGTTTAAATATTTATTCTAGCTTTATAATTAAATAGAGATAAAGATAAAGTAATTATTTTAATTAATATTATTTAATCTAATAATTTTCTTTTTAGTAACTCTTTAATTTAATATTTTTTTCTCTAACTTATAAGTAGTAACTAATTTCTTAATTATAAATACTATTTAGTCTTATAGTTATATATTACTTTTTACTTTTTACTTAGTTTTTATAATAATTTTTATTTACCTTATATTAACTATAAAAGAAAAATACTTAGCTTATAAATTTATTAAGTTAATAATATAGGTAATAACTTCTTATAAAACTTAAAACTAATTTAGCTAGTATTTTATAGCTTAGAAGAATATAATCTAAATTTATATTAGATTTATAAGTTTATAGTACTTAGTATATAGATATAATATTATATATAGTTAGATAGAAACTCTATAGTTAAGTTTTACTTTACTTAAGCTTTATAACTTACTTAATACTTATAATTATTTATTTAATTACTTTTATTTCTTAGTAATACTTACTTACTTTAAAGTAAAGTAGCTTCTTAGAACTATAATATAGTAATATTAGATAGTAAAAAAGTAGTAAGTAAGTAAATATATTTATCTAAAAGAAGTTACTAATTAAATAGTTATAAAGTTATAATATTTTAAATTAGTTTTAAGTTTAAGTAAAACTAAGTTTAACTATAGAGTTTTTATTTATAGATAAAATAATAACTAGATATATATTAGTTAGTTATTATTAGTACTAACTCTATATATAATATAGAATCTAATAAGCTAATAAGTAAACTAAACTAAATTAAGATAATATTACTAAGTATAATCTAAATATATAATAGATTTATAAATTTATAATACTTAGTATTTATAAGTCTATACTTCTTAATATATAAATATAACTTTATATATAGATAAAAACTCTATAGTTAAGATTAGCTTTACTTTAGCTTAATACTTACTTACTACTCTACTTCTTTTACTATCTAATATTACTATACTAAAATTAGTAAGAACTAGTCTCTTAATAACTTCTTTATAGATTATTTAAACTTTTATAGTAAGCTTAGCTCTTATAAAATAGATAGTAGCTATATAAGTAGCTTAGCTCTTACTTATTTTTAAGCTTAATCTTTTTAATTATACTAAGCTTAAACCTTTCTATTATAAATATTTATATACTCTTCTACTATACTTAATTCTAACTAGTTGTATTATACCTTTTTACTAGGTAGTATCTTTCTATTTTTTTATATATTAAGTAATATCTTTACTAATAACTATTATATATAATACAAGTTAATAATACAAGTTGATACGAGTTGATACAAGTTGACACAAGTTGATATAAGTTGACGATACAGGTTGATACGAGTTGACGATACTAGTTGATGCAAGTTGGCGATACAAGTTAACAATGCAAACTGACAATACGAGTTGACGATTCGAGCTGGCTGCGAGCTGACAATGCGAGTTGACGCGAGTTGGCTGCGAGTTAGCGCAATGTGGACGACACAAAAATGTATCTTCCACAGAATAACACCTGGGGGTTAGGTAGGTACCCCGAACCCACTCGCCAGCCTAAGCCCGCCCGATGAAGGTATAGACACGGTAGAGCAAGTCAACCGTGCGTTTTTCTGACTGTCGCTGTATCTTCACAGGTACTAATATTTGTCCTTCCTCGCACTTTATATTGCCGTGTTGCATGCCGCACCCGTTTCTAAGAACGATTATAGCGACTCAACTACTGATCAACAAAAATTCCCACTCTTTACTCCTGGGCTGCTCAAATGCGCCTTATGGTGTTTTTCGGATTGCCCATGGCTGGGTGCATGCGCACTCGGATAATAACCATTCAGCATTCGACAAACAGCTCGACTCACCGGAGAAAAATTTTAGGGGCCAAGAAACATCCCACTCAGCCCCGGCTTAGCCATCCACGCTAGCAGCAGGCGTCCTGCAAGGCGTCACTGTCTTCCATCATAAGCTTCAGGCTTCTGACAGCAAAGGGCAGGAGTCGGATCATCTTCCAGAACTCAACAAGCTGCAATAGCGGGGCTTGCGTACCGAAGGACTTGCTCAAGGGGAAAAACGACATCATGCTAACGAGTCCTGTTCGATTTGATCTCAATGGCTGAAAGTATAGCGATTTTTGGGGTGGCTGCGAACATCGTCCAGTTCGTGGACTTCGGCGTTCGACTCCTCGCGAAGACACAAGAGATATATCGGTCCGCTGACGGCTTGCTGAAAGAGCACGTTGAAATCTCTGAAATCACTAACGATGTCAAAAAACTTACTGGCCAAATCTTGGCCAGCTCGACAGATTATGGACAGATAGGTACCGGGACCTTCCGAAATCTCGTAGAGACTTGCGAGAACCTCTCTAATGAGCTGCTGCACTTGTTGGACAAGCTGCAACGTGGCAACGGGAGGGTCAAGACCTGGCAGAGTGTTAAGGCGTCTATACATAGCATCAGAAGAGCCCAAGAGGTCCAAGACATCGATAAGAGGCTCTGGAGAGTAAGGGAGCAAATCTGCTTTCACCTTACAACTATGTTGAGGTATCAAATCACCTATCCCAGGTAAATATTATGCTGACAAACGTGTAGTCAGAAGCAAACCAAGCTAGAACTGTCAGTAGATAAAATGCTAGAGCTCTCAAAGAACGGCACCCAGGCAATGGAACTAAGGCTCGAGATTCTCAGGGACGAAGTTCGCCGATACGTCGGATCTACGCAATGGAACCTGGCCAACAACGATGCTTTCAGTAAACTCCACTGGGAGTTATCGAAGCTGTTCCTCCAAGAAAGGCTAGTGGGCAAATTACACATGGCGTTGAAGAGTCTACACTTCGATCAGATCAACGAGCGCTACTCCGATGTTTCAAAGTCGCATGGGAAATCCTTTAAGTAGATTTTCGCAAGACATAGCCAAGAAAAGAGTCCTGACTTTATGGACTGGCTTTAGTATGGCCAAGGCTTCTTTTGGATCTCCGGCAAGGCAGGTTCCGGGAAATCCACGCTCATGAAGTTTCTCTGCAACCACAAGAAAACTAGGAGTTTGCTGGCGAAGTAGGCCAATCCAAAAGAATGCATCGTCAGTAGTCACTTCTTCTAGAACGTAGGAACCAGTTTACAGAAGTCGCTTGAGGGTCTGTTCCGCACATTACTTTTCCAGGTTTAGAGTCAGTACCCAGAGTTAATACCTAACTCAATATTGTACCGCTCTAATTCGCTATATCACTACCAGGGAAGCTAGACAGTTCAAGGCCTTCTAACGCAGCTAAAGATTACCAGTAATACCCAAGATATCTCGCGAAAATTTTGCTTCTTTATTGACGGTCTTGACGAATATAACAGAGAGCATTCAGATATCGTCAAGGATATTCGCAAGCTAAGTCGCTATCCAAATATCAAGATCTATGCATCTAGTCAGCCATGGACCGTGTTCCGAGATACGTTCGAGAGCTCGCCCAACAAGCTATTTCTCCACGAGCTCACCTATCACGATATTGAGCAATACATCAAAGCCAATCTTCAAGCGCACGCAGACTTCAAGACACTACACCTCAACAACCCAGTAGGATCAGCCTCCTTAGTTAATACTTTGCGAGACAAAGCGCAAGGCGTATTCTTATAGGTCTTTCTAGTAGTGCGTTCCTTGCTTCGCGGGTTGCAGTTCAGGGACAAGATCTCAGATCTCAAACGTCGTTTGGACCAGCTACCTCCAGATCTAGAAACCTACTTCCAACACATATTCGATAGTATCAAAGCAGTATATCAACAGAAGACAGCGCAGATCTTTCTCACGTTATTGTCTACAGAATCTTCACTTCCGCTATTAACTCTTCATTTCTTAGAGTCCATACAGAAAGATGCAGACTACCCGCTTCGCTACACTAGCAAGAAGATCACAAGTACAGAAGCTTTCAGTATCTATAAGCATCAGCAAAAGCAGCTCAATACTAAGTGCGGAGATCTTGCAGAGATTAGTAAAGTCAAAAGGGGGTCGTTGTTCTACCAGTTCCAAGTGCGTTTTCTCCATCAGACCATTCCAGATTTTCTGCAAACTAGCGAAGTACACGAAAACCTTCAGAAATAGGCTAGACAATACTTCAATCCCCTAGAGGCATTGTACGGCGCACTATTATACCAGATCAAATACAATCCTCCCGACTGGACTAAGCTCATCCATCTCATGCTTGATAATACGAAGAAGATAGAGATTCAATACAAAAGAACTCCTCTTGCATTTCTCAAGAACTTAGATCCATTAGTCATTGCAAATATACGCGCAGAGAATTCCATCTCATCCTTACTCCCTGCAGAGTTCACAGCATAGCAACCAGTCTCCCAACACCAGAATCCACTATTCAAAAGATATAGCATTGATTTTATCAAATTTGCGGCAGCATATCGATTACATCTCTACGTCGTCAGTAAAGTCAAAGCACCTCCCGAAGAGGACGCTTACGACTTGCACCACCTCCTTCGTTTCACCTTAACCACTCCTAACATCACCTTGGGGGGTAAACCTTTAGAGCGTTGCGTCGACCGAAAAATTGATGTATATCTAGTTAATGATCTATTAGATCTCAGCGCGGACCCGAACCATATCGTCGATCAGACCAGGCAATCAGTCTGGCAGGAATTTGTCCTCTATCTAGACCGCATGTTCAAGCACGAGCTCAAATTTCGGAACTTCGCCGAGGCGGATAGTGTCGAGAAAGCCATATCAGATAATGGTAGCGTAGGCGGATCAAATTGCGACCGCCCGGACCTGGACGAGCAATTTGAATTTACGGTTGCGTTGCATTATGACTCGGAGCCTATTTTACCCCCTACCAATGAGATGTTCGCAAGCTGGTATATAACGTGCGAACTTCTACTTCAGAGAGGTGCGCTAGCGTCTGTAAAAGACTTTTTCTTGCTTCGCAATGGCTTTTCCAGCCAGCAGTGCACCAAACTCAAATCACTCTCGGTTAATAAAGACCTCGTAGAAGCCTATCTTCAGGCTGATGGTGCAAAGTGTGAATCGCGGCCCCAGGACAGGTCCCAAAGCGGAGGATTATTGGATTTCTTACCTCCAGCCCGGCCAGTCCTGCCGAAAAGACGCGTCGGAAAACCGAGTGCGAGAATGTTCGAGGCTCAGCAATCGCTAGGAACACGGATGACAGCACTGCGGACGACGCGGAGCATAGCTGGAACAGCCACACCGCTGCCGACGCAGAACGAACCACCATCGACGGCACTGCAGGCGCACCAGGATGTGCTTCCACCGTTCCCCGCTGCGCGGGAATCCCCTTCACCCAAACAGGTCGGCAGGAGAACTGGGCTAGGAGAAGTGGCTGAACTTATCGCAAGCCTGAAAGAAACAGTAGTGCAGCAGAGCATCATTATCGCAGAGCAAAACAGCACCATCGAAAGCATGAGAAACGACATTACGGCAATCAAAGAGGAACATCAATACTTCAAGAGCCGGAATGCCGAACTCCAAGAGATGATCGGCTCCGTCCGAGCGCAGCTTGACATCATTTCAATATCGCCTCCATCAACGCAGACATAGGCCTCAATTGCGGCCAGTGGAGGCGTGGCCAGCAGAGTCACGGGCAGCTCTGGGACGACGCCCCCGCGAACAACGAGCGCTGGGGAGACGGACAAGGAGCACATTCGGCAATTCATGATCGGTGTTAGCCGTGTAGGAGAAGCTGCGGTAGAGATAGTAGCCGACACGGAGGCTGCCAAACAAGCCATCCAGCAAGGCATAATTAGCATCGAGAGGCTTGCTAGGGCCGCAATCAAGGACTTCCGTATGTAGCGAGCGAACGACAGCACGAGCGTAATCAACTTTTCAGTAGAGAATGCCAAAGAAGCGGCGTTTAGGCAGACAGCTACGCAGCTAAAATCACGCATGCCCGCTGTGTGAGACCAACCCAACCCTTAACGTGTCTGTGCGCGTGATGCCCATGTTCGCGTGATGCCCACCCCCCACCAAAGTCGCGATCTCAAAGATGAGGCTGCAGAGCCACACACAATAGCTATTATTATGAGATTTTGTAGTGGAGTAGTAATTAGAGGCTCGCGAGTAATTTAGACTATCTAAATTTTGCTGGAAGGCTGATGTTGCGGCCAGAGCGAGTAGTTTTGAGTAGAGCTGCTGATGCAGCTGCTGGAGACTCTTCACTGCCGGCAGCGTCAACTACCTGTTTGCTACGCTTCTTCTCCCAAGTAGATAAAGCTAAAGCCTTTCTCTTCTACCTCTAGCTAGGTTGTATAGAGTTTTTAGTGTTGATAGCTGCGCGCCAGGCTGCGCGCTAAGCCGCCTCATCTGCCCTCTCCTTCTCCCTCACTAACTTAGCTGCCTCTCGTGCCACACGCCTCTCCTTAGCTAGATTCTTCTTGCGTTAGCAAGCAGCCTATTGTAGCTCTCTTATCTAAGCTTTTTAAAGCTACTTCTACTCTTTCTCCTACTCCTCTACCTTCTTGTAATAGTAAGCCTCCCTTATCTTACGTAGCAACTAGAAGATAGCTCTACTATAGTACTCTTAACGCTACTAGAGGTTAAGAGGCTTACTCTTCTTCTTCTACCTCTCCTAAATACCTAGAGCCTATTATAGTCTCTTATTCTTATACTATAGAAGCTTATTTTAAGCTTAAAGGTAGTAGAGTAAAGCCCTTAGTATTTTAGCCTTAGTCTAGGTAGTATCTTTTATAGTACTCTAGATAAAGTAATCTATCTACCTCTAGTTACTATTAGAGAGGTATAATAGTAATATAGAGCTCTAGCTCTTATTAGCTAATAAGTAAGTAAACTATTTAAAGATTATATTAGTATCTCTTAGCTAGATACCTATAGCTTTAAATAACTTAAGTATTATTAGAGCTTTAAAGGATAATATCTAGGCTTACTAAAAGAGTAGAAAGAAGTTACCTTTACTAACTATAATAATATTATAGGTTACAACCCTATATATAAGTTAGAACTAGTAGAGCCTAAGTTACTTTAGAATAACAATCTAATAGGCTATAAATCTAAAGGACTTAGATAGGATAATAATATAGAATATAACCTAGATATATAATAAGTTATATATAGTAATTTATAGATCTATTCTATAGATTAATAGATTAAGATAATCTATAGATCTATCCTATTAATTAATAGATTAAGGTAATCTAAGGATCTACCCTATAGATTATATAGATTAAAAGGTAAAACTATAAGTATATAGTTAACTTAATATATATTAATAGAATAGTATTATTAATTCTAATCTTTAACCTAGAGCGATATACTCTTAATATCTACTATTTAGAATTATTATTGTACTTTAGCCCTATTAACAGTTAACCTAACCCCTATATCTATCTAAGTTATACTCTAACTACAATTACTATATACCTAGGTAAGCTATCTAATAGGTACTATAGGTAGCCCTATTACAAATAAGGCCTTAGGCCTACTAAAGGTAGTAAGTAAGTTTAGCTAAGTAAGTAGAGGTAAGAGGCCTAAATATTACTACGTTAAGTAGCTAGAGAGAGTAAGTTAAATAGAAAGAAAAGATAGTAAGTAAGATTTTATTTTATTATAAAAGTTAATAAAAGCTAGAGTAATATATAAGCTATACTTATCTATAATAAGTAACTAATATAAGTATTTAACTTTACTTTATAATAAAGTTATAAGACTCCTAAGATCTTATAATACTTTAGATATATTATAGTTATAGTCTTTAGCCTAGAGTAAGGCTAGTATACTCTAGTATAGAGTTAGTATATTATTAGTATAGGGCTAGTCTACTACGCTAGTATATAAGAGGCTCTATACTTACGTATAGAGTTAAGTAAGTATTATTTACTTTCTTAAGAATTTTACTTAAATTACTATTATCTCTTTACTATCTTCTATAGCTTATAGTAAGTACTATTACCTTCTAGCTACTCTTAATATAATAATACTTCTTTACTAATAGTTTAGAGATAATAAATATATACTCTTTACGCTAAGCTATAACTATAGAAGAAAATACTTAGTTAATAGCTAAACAAGACTCTATATAGAGTACAAGTAGTATATAACTAGAATATACTCTAAGTATACTTATAATAATTAAAGATTATATTTATAAAGTAACTATTAAGTATAATAGACTAATCTAACTATATATACTATATACTCTAAAAGAAGAAATTATACGCCTAGAATAAGAATAAGCTACTCCCTATATTATACTCTTTAAAAATAGCTCTAAGGTTACTATTCTAGCTTTATATAAGTAAAATACAACTCTTCTAACTAATAGTATACGCGTAAAGCGTATACTCTATCCTAAAGACTCTATAGAGTATAAGAGTAAGTTTTTAAGAGAATACTAAGAGTTCTATTACTTATATAAAATAGTATTTTACTTTATACCTTAAGAATTTAAAGAAGATAAAGATAAAGTCCTTTAGGCTATATTATACTTTATAGGAAACCTATATAAACTATAGTATACGTACTACAAGTATAACTATAATATAGATAAGACTCTTATATAGAGATACTTTAAGAACTACTTACTTAACTTACTTTCTAACTCTATTAATTATAGTTTAGAAGTAGTAATAGTATACTCTATAGCTACCTAATACAAGGAATAAAGTATAAGATTATTTACTAGATACCTAGATATTTTTAAAGACTAGCTTCTTTAGTATATAGAAGAATAAAGAGTCTAGTATCTCTTCTTAAAACTTTAACCTAAGTTATAAAGAGCTATTACTAATTATTACTAAGTTCTAGCTATAAAGAAAGACCTTATTACTTTAGACTTAACTTTTAAGTAAAATTTGCGCAGTGTAGTAAATATATACAATTAATAAATAAATAGTATAAGTAAAGTAAACTTAAAGAAAGCTTAATTAAAGGAGGAAGTAAAACCTCTCTAAAATAAGCTAATAGATAAGTCTACTATTAAATACTTTAAATACTATAAAAAGGAGTACTACACTTATAAGTATAGAAGTAGTAATCCTAACTATATCCTAGTCTATATAAACTAGGTAGGAAAAGGCCTAGCCTTATTATTAGCTCTAGGATAGTAAGGTAAAGGTTAATTAATATCCTACTAGGTATATAGCGTACTATTAGATATAATATAGTACTAGTAATTGAGTAAACTACTAATTATATATATAGTAGCTATTATAAGTATACAATATAAAATCAATATATAATAGAGCTTAAGATTAGGTATAAAAGGAACCTTTATAACGTTCCTAAATAGATAGAATTAATATAATTATTAATTTATTATAGAGATTTATTATATACTTAATTATACTATATTAATTAAGTAATCTACCTAGCTATTACTAAAAAGGCTTTTTAGTAACCTCTATATTAAGCTCCTTTAAATCTTACAATTAAGAGTCTTACTAACTTACGCTAAACCAAGCATAAAACTAAGCACTAAACTTAGTACTAATATAAAAAGAAAAGTGTCTTTCGAGTCTATCTTATAGATAAACTCGAAAAACACTTAATAAATATACTAAGAATTGAACTCAAGACCTCTATAGTATAAACTACAACGCGTTACTACTACGCTATACGCTCGATAAATACAAACTTAAAGGATTTAAGAATAACGCAAGTTATTAACTAATATATATAAACTCAAGATAGCTAATACATTATAACGCGATCTAATAGTAATACTAAGAACTAATACTAACTATATAGCTTGGATAACTTAGCTACAAGCTAGATGCGTAGTATATAGAGTTTAGGATAAGATAAACCTAGACTTAACTACCTAGCTAATTCAAGAACTAGAAGAGGTAAGAGCCCTAGTAATAGCTAACTACGCACTAGGTTCAAATATTAAGGTTGTAGCTAGACAGTCTAAACTATTAGCTAGAGGACTTAAAGTATTTAAAGAAGACCTTAAATACTATAAAGCTCTAGCTAAGCAATACTATAGTAATTAATACTAGTATAAAAAAGAGTAAACAAGCCTCTAGTATATTATAACGTTTATCTAATCCTTAGTCTTACTATATTTGCTACAAACGTGCTACTTACTAGATTAGTTAATACAACAATAGCTAGTAAACTTAAAGTAGATAGTTAGTATAGACGAGCGTATTAAACAATAGCAAGTACGTACTAGATATCTTAATATACTTAAATCTATAAGAAATATAGTAAACTAGGATATATAGCTCGCTAAATATAACTACATAGTAACTAAGGCTAAGTTATATAAAGTTGTAGAGCTACTATAAATTAACGTAGTTACTTAAGATTTTATAGTATCTATTAATAAAGTAGCTCCTATATAGTTAATAACTTTTTAAGACTATAGACGTTTTAAACCTAGTATAAGCTAGAAGGAGATAATAAAATACTACTAAGAGTATATAATAGTAAATTATCCTCTTAGAATAAGGAAATACAAGGCTGTATTTATAGTTAATAATACCTTAACTCTCGCTACTAGTAGTAAAACTACCTAGGGCAAGACTAGGAACGCCTCTCTCGCAGACAGCACACTACTTAAGTTCTAGGGTAGACCCTATAATTAACGTACACTAGACTAAATTACTAGTCCCTAGACTTAAGATAAGTTAGGCTAGCTCTAGGGTAGACCCTATAATTAACGTATACGTAATACTAACAGCAAACGTTTATACAATTAAAGTATAGTAGATAAAGTAGAATACCTTACTTGTAGTAGATACTATTAACTTAAAGATTACTATTATATTAATCTAGACAAAGTACTAGAATAGTAGAATCTAAATAAAACTCTAAAAGCACTTATTAATTATAAGCGTAAGAGTAATACTACGTTCTAAGAGCTTATTAGAGGATAGTTAAAACCTATTATTAAGTAATCTTAGACTCTAGTACCTAATATCCAAGATAAGTAACTATATAGTAGGAAAATCTCTAAAGCTATAATAACTATAATAAATAACTATATTAAATACCTACTATATAACTTGTTTATACTTAACTCTAGTATAACTTACTATATTACAAATAACCTAAGCTATATATATAGCTTTTACTAACTATCTTAAAATAACTTTATATAGGCTAGTAATACAAAGATATAGGTTAAAGGGTATAGCTTAATTAATCTATTATTAAAGTATTAATCTAAGGCTAGAAGACTAACACTATATAATATAGCTATCTACCTAGATATATATTGTAACCTAGTCTTATTTTAACTACTCTAATAAAGAGGAGTCTAGTAGGATACCTAATTAGAACCTATAACTCTTAATAAACTAGATAGGATAATAATCTATAGTCTTATAGAGATCTATAGCTAATAGGTACTTAAGTACTATCTAGTTAATAATACGTTATATTACACCTATAAGTATACGTTATAAACTAGTAAGAGTCTATAGAAAGTATTAGTAGAGCTCTAGTATAAGAGACTTAGTTATCTAGAACTAGTAGTAATTAAGTACCTTGTCTAGTAAGCTTAAGGGGTACAAGTTAAGGGTGTAATAATAGTTAAATATAATACTTGCAGTAGAGCAAAGATTAGACGTTAAATTAGCTGCGCGCTACAAGTTAACTATAAGGGCCTAGGAGAGCAAATTACAATTAACTTTTACGCGTACAAAGCCTAGAGTTTTAATAAAGAGAAGAGTTAGATACTAGTTACTAACTAGTACTCTAGACTTTAGTAGGACTTCTATTTTACTAATAATAGACTAGC
>JALNQK010000232.1:0-33910 GCA_028458525.1 Ophiosphaerella herpotricha
ATAGTACAAGACTATAATAAATAGATATAATAAATAATTAATTAATTACGTAAGTTAATTAATTACTCTCTAATTAATATCCTATTTTGTTCTCTCTCTCTAGTAGCTCTATATACTTAAATCTACCTAGTTTACTAAGGTTTCCCTATATAGAGAGTAGAGATCTAATATCTCTATTATAGTAGTTTAGCCCTACGCTATTTAGATTATAACGTAATTAACTAATATTCTCGTAATAGCTATTTAGTATATAATAGTCTAAGTAGATAGCTTCCTATAGTTTAGGATTAGCGCAATCCTAGAACTACTTAATTTCTAGATTACGTATCTTATCTAATATATCTATAAACCTTAATCCTATTAATAACCTTTATAAGGTTTTAGTTATTATTATTTTTTAGCTAAGCTTTATTAATTTCTTTAGGTTTCTTATATATCTTATAGTTTACTTTAATATAAGATACCTAAGTAATCTTATAGTATATAAGGTATTCTAATTATATTCTTATATTATCTCCTTTTTTATACTTACTTCTTCTTAGCCTATCTTATACTAAGATATAGTATCTTACTAGTATATTCTATATATAGGTATTTTCTAGCTATTTTATCTTTTTTACTAATTAGGTCTATTTTTCTTATATAGGTATACTTCTTATAGCTACTATATTTATTTCTATCTAGTATCTAAAAGATATAATCTTAGTTTCTTTTAGAAAGTATAATTTCTATTTATTATATACTTCTTCTATATCTATTATTAGTTCTTATTTTAATAGGAATTTCTAGTTCTATACTAGTTTCTCTAATTTAGAGCTTTCTTAGCCTTCTATACTAAAGTCCTCTTAACTCTCTATACTAGAGCTTTTTTTTTTTAAAGTATCTTCTTAATCTTCTTATATTATTTATAATAGGGTTAGGAGTCTTCTTAGATTATTACTTCTAATCTTTTATCCTAATCTTTATAGGTTTTCTTTACCTATTCTTAGACTTATTCTTTTATTACTACTATTTAGTCTTTTTTTTCTTATAGAAACTATCCTACTCTTTATTTTATATAGATATATATTAGGTAGGTATTTTTATAGTAGAATATCTAGTATAACTCTTAATAGTTTCTTATAATATTCTTTCTACTAGCTATAGCTTTCTCTTATAGTTCTTTCTTAGAGTTCTTAGACTTTCTTTTTATCTTATTTATCTTTAATTAAGTTTCTTTCTTTTTCTTACCTCTATAGTCTTTTATAAAGTATTCCTTCTTTCTATAGTTATAGTAAGTAAAGTCTTTTTTACTTTCTTTTTTTTTACTTTAGTAATCTTTTATATAGTACTCTTTCTTTCTATAGTTATAGTAGTTAAAGTTTTTTTTTTTACTTTCTTTATTAGTATCTAGGATTATTAGATCTTCTTAGTTTTAGTTTCCTCTAGGCTCCTTTTATTAGTTCTTTTTCTATTCCTAGAGTTTATTATTAATCTAGATAGCTTATATCTTTATAGCTTCTAGAGTATAAGCTTTTTCTATCTAGATTATTTTATATTAGATTTTTAAGTTTAGTACTTATTTATTCTATTTAGTATATATTAATAGTTATTTAAATATAGATACGTATTCTACTACTTCTTTTATTTATCTAAAGTTAAGGAGTTTTCCTTCTACTTAGTATATAATATCTATATCTCTAGATATAGCTTTAAGTCTTATAATAAATTATTTATAGTTACTAAATATTACTACTATTCTTTCTTTTTACTTCTTAGGTATATTAAGCCTATAGCCTATCTAGTATAGCTTAAACTAGCTTATTACCTTCTTTTTAAAGTATATTCTTATATATATAACTTTTTTTTCTTCTATATTAAAGTATTTAGCCTATATATCTAGGTATAGTATTACTACTACTAAGAAGGTTTATAACTTCTTTCTTTTTCTATTAAATTTCTCTAGTTCTAGTATCTTAAGTAGTTTCTTTATTATACTTATCTCTAGGTAGCTAGTAATACTTTTAATTCTCTTTTAGTATTTAGTAATAGCTCTTACCTAGGTCTTATTCTAGTTAATATTGCTCTTTAATTTATTATTTTATTTAAGGAGTTTTTTAATTATATTTTTTATTTATTCTCTATCTTTATAGGGACTTCTTAAGATTTCTCTAATATTTCTAAAATCTATATTATCTAAGTTATATATCTTAAGAGGTCTTTTTCCTATATTTATAGCTATTGTTATTGCGTAGCTTAGACTATACACTACTAATACTTTACTCTCTAAAAATAAAATTATTAAAGTATTATAGAGCTATCTATAGTACCTATTAGATAGCTTACCTAAGTACGTAGTTATTATTAATTAGAGTATAATTACGTTAGTTATAGGTTAGAGTAACTATTAATAGAGCTTAAAGTATAATTATTAAGGGTAGCTAGAAGATAATAGTACTTACTATAGGCTATAGAAGATAGTAAAGGGATAATAGTAATTTAAGTAAAATTCTTAAGAAGGTAAATAATACTTACTTAACTCTATATGCGAGTATAGAGCCTCTTATACGCTAGTATAGCGGACTAGCCCTATACTAATAGCGCACTAACCTTGTACTAGAGCGCGCCGGCTCTACTCCGGGCTAAGGACTATAACTATAATATATCTAGGGTATTACAAGATCTTAGGGATCTCGTAACCTTGTTACAACAATAATAATTCTAAACAGTAGATATTAAGAGTATATTACTCTAGGTTAAAGATTAGGATTAACAATACTATCCTAGTAATAGGTCTCTACTAGTATATATATAATATTACTTTATACTTTGTATTTACTAAGGGTTACAAAGTACAAAGTTATATTTATACTTTATATTTACTAAGATATATAAAGTACTAAGTTAACTTTATACTTTATATTTACTAAGATATACAAAGTACTAAGTTAGACTTACGTATCTATATTGTACTCTATATTACTATCCTACTATAACCTATTAGAGTTATAGCCTATTAGTACTTCGTATATAGGTAACTTAGGTTCTATTAGTTCTAATTCTTGTGTAGAGTCCTAACCTATAACACTTAGTATTAACTTTCTATCTTTACTTCTTAACAACTTCTCTAATACGTAAGTTAAAGGGACAAATATAATATAGGGCTTTTAAGAGATATATAAATTACCTAAATAGGCCTAGTATAAGGGAAGTTATTAAGCGTAAAATGTTTAGTATTCTAAAAGAAGCTCTAATCCCTATATCTACTACTTAGCGCTTATAATATTTTATATAACTTTAATATATTATAAATATATATATAATAATTATATTTATAGAGTTTTATAGTATATAGCCTTATACTTATAGAGCTAGGTAAATTAGAAGTTTAGTACTTTAAAAACAACATTTATATATACGTACTCTTATTATACTTAGATAATTATTTATAAAGTATTAAAATATCTTTATTTTTTATATTATAATATATTTAAAAATTAAAACTACGTTTTATATTTATAATGATGCTAAGTTTCCCTTAATATTTTAAACTACTTAGTTAATAAAATATAGTTATTAATAGACTAGAACTTATAAATTTATTTTAATAATTATCTATCAAGTCCTCGGTCTTGCTGTTGAAGATAGTATGCTCGTCAAAGATGACGTCTCGCGTGCTTATAACCTTTGCTAACGACAGTATCCATATACGATAGATGTTCGATAACTAGTAGCCGACGAGATAGCTAACCTAGACTTTTAAGTCCAATCGTTGTAAACGTGACTTACTACGATAGGTATAATCGGTTATTGCAAATGCTTTGCATCTATACGCCCCGAGATAAGCTAAGTTGGGTCTCCTGAGTAATGACGCAATCGCACTATTGCAAGCTACTGCCGTAAAGAAGGTCTCGTACAGTGTTCTCTAGTTATTTGAGTAGTTTAGAGTGCGATTGTACAAGTTAACTCTAGCTCGTGTGACTTCTAGCTAGAGTTCCTATGGTAAGTTAGCGTCTAGGCGCATTGCATATAATTTCTCCTTGTTGATTCCTCTAGCGCGCTCAGCTCCTCCAATTTAAGCTTGAGTGTCTAGGGCTGACGGTTCGACCGTAATGCCTTGTGAGGTTAGCCAGCGATGGACGTCAGGTTTGACCGTTGTAATCTCGTTGTTAGCCTCAATAACTTTGACTGTAATACTGAATTGGTTCTTCAAGAAGAGTATGAGGTTTGAGAGCATCTTGATGATGGACCTAGCTGGTCTATTATCGGTAAAGTAGTAGTCCCATTGAAGTCCAGAGTACTGGTCAGTAGCTAGCATCTGGCCCTTGCGCATTTTATCTGACAGATAGATTGGATGAAATGTGGTGTTTTGGTAGCGTCGCTAGCGCCGGTGACGCTTTTAGCGTCAGCAAGAACTTTTGGAAGTCGAGAATTATGCCTTGGGCTTCTCGCGGACTTAAATTATCGCCGGCATCAGACGGAGCTGAATCCGGGTAATGATCTATGTTTGGCGCAGGCTCCTGTCGAACGCACTTCCAATTGGCAGGACGAATATTGCCATTCTCGTTGCAGATTTCCGCGTGAGCGGAAAAGAAGGAGAGTGTGTTTAAGACGTTGCGAAAGTTGATCATCACACGCTAAAATAGAGAGCTGAACCGTCAGGCACCAGCGGTGAGACAGGCTAATGCTCCCTCGGTGACAAAAAGGTTATTGATCCCAAGAGGGAGTGGTATAGGGTAGCTATGATGAGAGGTAAAGCTGGATCAGCTTAACCAAATTGACTGAAACCAGGTATTCAACTCCACAAACACACTGGAGGTAGGCTACGACGGCGAAACTTTCCCAGATGACCACAATGGCAAATAGGTCCTGCACAGCGCCCCTCATCTACCACTGTATATCTCTTGGGGAGGACGATCATCAAGCTCATATGCTTGTTGATAAGCATTGACCGGTGGCGGCGGCGTTGGTGTTGGTGTTGGCGACGGTGCTGATTTCGGGGCGGTAGCCGGCACCGCGGTGGCCTTTGCTGAACTTTGTCTTTTACGCAGGAACCAGAAGGCCAGTGCACCGATGATGAGCAACGGAACCCCGACTCCGAGTCCAGCTGCGATACCAATAATGGATGTCTTGCTCAATCCTTTGCCCGGCTCATCCTGGCTCTCTTGTACGGGAACGGTCCCTGACGTTGGTGCTGATGTCGCTCCAGCTGCCGTAGGATTCGAAGCTGCCGGGTTTCTCGTCGCGGCATTGTTCGTTTCTCGGGTAGTACCAGTCGCCACGGCGCTTGTTTGTGCGGGTTTGCTGGGCGAGTCGACGTTTGCGGTTGCACAGTATCCCCCATACATATCCAGCATACTCTGGACCTCCCCATCAACGTTTGCAAGACTTTCGCATCCTACACTGACGCAGCTGGAAACATTGCTTGTGGCAGAGCTCTGGAGACCAGCGCTACACCAACACGCATTCAACGGAGTGCAGCCACAACCTAAGTCTTTACCAAGGTCATGATATCCGGCGTTGACTCCGCAAGCCCATACACCTTGAAAATGCAGACACTCAGCTGCACAAGGGCGGGCGGTGGAGTACGCCACCAGACTTTGGATGGAAACAGGGGCGAGGGGGCCACCGTGGTAGCGGCCGACACAAAGGAGGAGAAGGAAAAAAGGGCGAGGAATACCATGTTTGGGATGTCTCAATGCGATCTGAAGCCCAAACTCTCCGGGATACTTGGAGCATTTGGAGGCAATGACCGGCCGGCCTGATATACCTCCGTCACATGTTTTGCGAGGATTGTCTAGTGCTTCACCAAGACCTAGATCTCAGCCTTCTTGCGCTTGTGGAGGCACGATACAGTTCAGCGAAATTGGAAAGACTGAGGAAATTCGCCTATCCACCATTCTTTTAGGTGCCAAGTCCTGCAGGTACATGCCGTAAGCGACAAGTGAGACTGAAAGGTCCAATTTGGCCATTCAGCTGTGCTTGGCGAAGACTCTGGGGGGTCACGACAGGCCCTGTGTTCAACTAGCTCCTCGTGTTCCTCGTATTTTGCCAACACCTCAAAAACATATTCTCAATTCTACCTCGATTCTTAAGTCTCACGTCGTCATTCCCGTGAACTGCTGGCGAAAAGGATACTTACCTGTTTCGCAGTCCATGCATCCTGCGCTTAGCATATCTTTTTGTTGGCCTTTTGTGATTTCCATGGCAGTCGTGCATTGCAACCACGCCGCATCTCTCCAGCCAAATACACCACGTGAACAATGCGCATTTTTCAGATCGATAGTTAGGGCTTTGGGTTATGGGCGCCTTGCGTTGATCGATATCGTCGCCATCGCCAGCGCTTTGCATGTGTTGAAGCCGCTCACCATGAACAACGTAATGATGCCTCTGTTGTCAAGACTTAATCGGGCTAGGGACTAGAACGCGAACTCGAGGACTTCTGTTTTCGGAGAATCGCAAGTGGTCAGCATATATTCGCAAGGCATAGACACAGGCCTCTAAAGAGCGTGTTGAGCTCGTGTCAGGTTCGTGTCACGCTCGCGTCGAGATCTCGGGAGCATGCAGGCAGAGCGCTGACGACGGTCAAGGCCGAACACCAGCATATTGTTTCGATAATTTGAACGATGCTTCTAAAAACTGGTTAGACTGCTGCAACGACAGAGACTGAGATTCTTACTGAAGCGCGGAATTCTGTTTGATCCGTCGAAAACGTGGGCTCCTGCATGCGACAAGAACTTTCTCCAAGATGTACAGCGACTGACCTTGGAGCAGTGAAACAAAAGAATGAATCACCAAATGACTGTAAAGTCGCGTCACGGCCCCACATACCGCCATAGAAATGGCAAGCATACTCCATCCGAGATGGATCCCCTCCGTGACATTCCCATAAGTTCTCTGCCTAACGGCCAATCTCTCAAGAGTGTTGGTGTTAGACAGAGACCAACGTATTGCTGCCGCTCAACCAACTTCGGGAAAAAGCGACAGCAAAGGCACGGCCTAACAGACATCAGCGCAGGCCCGGACAGGTCTCCCGGCTAATGAATGCGTGACGGCAAGCCTCCGCTCAACAACAGACAGAAGCTACACGCCCAGATCCCGTAGGCGATCCAAACGGTGTATGAATATCCTCTGACTCGGGATCTGGGTTCGCATACCCGTCGATGGGTATGAAAAAGCCGTGCAGGACTAAATGTCGAAGAGGAGAAAGCACTTCAAGTGTCAGCAGAATGATAGCGAGGGAAAGGCTTCAGTGTTGTCAACAGCCCTGGAAAGAGGCAACTGAGGACAAATGGATGCAGACACTCGCTAGATTCATACCGACACCGCGAAGAAGGCGCGCACTGCACAACAGCTGATCGGCCGGCTGAGTCTAAGTTGCACGCCCAGGTCTCTCCAATTGCTCCGTCAAGAGCAAGAGGAGTAGGAGAACTTTCTCTCCCAAGTCAACCATTTCAAGCCAAATCCATCGCGTCGCCGCTGGGTAGCAACGCTAGGCTTGTCTATGGCTTGATCAGGTGTTCAGACTTTGGTTCGTTGAAATGCTCACCCGGAGGCTGTTGCAGTTTCTCTGAAGTCTGCTCTCGTGACGGCGGAGCCAACACTGAGGATGACAGAACCTGAAGTCGCGAGCTACCAGTAGCTAACTCAGCGAATTCATGGACCGGGGTCTGTCATAACTCCATTTGGAGTTCCTAACTCTCCGAATGCTCGGTTGAGCATTGAGAGGAGTAAGGAGAAAGAAAGAGGAGAGCGGGCACAAATGTGCGCAGGTAGGCGAGCAAGGGGACACTAAGCAGTGCCAAGCCAGGGCGCGGGCAAACGTTCAGCCTAGCAGCGGCGATAAGGAGGTGAATAATAGAAGAGGGCCTAATAACTTATTGAGATGTTCATTCAGGGCAAGCTTTATTCATGGATCACGTGTAGGGGCGAATATGAAAGCCTTCTAATAACCGTGACTCCTTATCCTTATACCTAATCGAATTTATGTACAACAATCTTCAGTACGCATGTCCAGGCCGAGCAGCATGGAAACCGATATGGCTGGGTGGTCGACCTCCATAGTCATTCACAACGGATGTGGGTAAGCGAAGCGAAACCACTAACCACAGTTACTCGACTCCCAACGAAGTTTGTTGATTAAGTTTTCCAAACACATGGAACGGCGGTAATATCACGCGTATGAAATGCGAGCATGAGGCAAAGCGAGAGGTTGGTGCAGAATTAAAGCAGTAGCACCAATTTGTCACACGTCCCTACTCACCACGGTAAGGCAAGGCTCATTTCCCACGATCCCAATTAACTCCTCCCAGAAAGCTCCAAGACAGTCTAAAGATCCTCCCTCAGGTGCCCAGGAGAAACTATAACGAATGTCTTGTCCCACCCATCCTCCCTTGTCATCTCAATGCTGGTATATCCAAATTACGCCGAAGAAATCGTAGTCCTCCCAAATCCGCCTGTTCCTTACGCTGGAGCATACGAAGGCACATAATCCTCCGGCCATTGCCCAGTCATTCCATAAACGCCTGTGGCAGCGCTGCCAACAGACTGCGTGGCAGCATACGCAAGCACTTCTGCGTGCGCTTCTTTCTCCGTCTTTTCCCCGCGGAGCACCTGCGCCAACGTCAAAGCCTGCAATGCGGCTATGCTACAACTTGCACCCAGATGTGGCCGAATCTGTGTGAACGCCTCGCCCGCAAGCAGCAGTTTGCCGCCGAAGAAAGAGGCGGTCGTGTTGTCGAAGGACCGGATAGCAGTGAGTAAGGGCAGGTTTTCTACCGTGGAAGCGGCAAATAAATCATGCCATAAGGGGGGTATGACATCCCGTGTGCGGGCAAGCTGCTTCTCCCACGTCTCCGGCCGGAGCTGATGTGACAGGACAGTAAAATTGCGGCGAACGCCATTCCTATCGGTCATGGAATCATTAAATTCTTCGGAAGATGCATCGCACGAGTCGTACCAACACCACTCAAAGACTCGATCGCCAGGCGTTATATTTCCTGTTGTGTCCGGTGTGAGATATCTGGCATTGGTTAGTGCCATACAGGTATATGAGACGGGCATTAGACTTACACTAAGAGGTAGCTCCCCGGGAACATGAACGTGATCAACTTTCCCTCCAAAGCACCCGCGAGCTCCGGCGGCGCTTGGTCTTCAGAGAAGTTTCCCCGCCAAGCCAGATACCCAGCATACTCTGATACAGCACTGGGGAGCACATGGCCGCGCACAACTGATCTGGCGCCGTCCGCAGCAATGACAAGACCGGCAGTCGCCTGTTTCTCAATCCCATCTTCCCCTTTGAACGTCACAACCACGCTGTCGTTCTGCTCTTCGATGCCACAAACGCGCTGTCCCGTTTCAAAACCCACCGTGCCATCCCCATCTCCCTGCTTCCTACATGCTTCCGACAGCATTTTATGGATTACCGCCCAACTCGATGTCCGCACATCCTGTGGCACCGGCACCTCGGCCATCAAGCGTCCGTCTCCTGCCATGAATTGCATTTCGCGATTGGCAAATGTAATGGCATCCAGGTCGACGTCGGGGGCATATGTGGCTATGAGCTTCTGTGCAGAAGGCCAGAGGCTGAGTCCCGCAGCCCGGGCATGCAATTCACGATCTGGGCGAGACTCGAGTATGCGAACAGAGAAGCCGAGCGACTTCAAAACAAGAGCGTGCATCAGGCCAGCAATTGAGCCGCCCACAACAATAACATTCATAGCAGAAGAAGACATGGCGGGTTAGATGATCCTATGGTGAAGAATACACTCTGGTCGAGAGTAAGGAACAACAAGAGAGAAAAGGTTCGAAGACTGCCCGGTAAGCCCGAGCGAGCATATTACTTTTGATTCCGTGTTACAGGCAGGGCAAGTGGGCAAGCGTTAGAATGCCCTTTTCAGCGCTGAACGTTTGACAGCCCGCGTGCCACGACGGGCGCCCCTGGTCTAGAAGCTCGCCAAATGATTCGTTTCATCAACGCCAAATCGTATGCTGTCAACCTGCCATTGCCACACGGACCCAGCCGGGCTGGCGAGCGGGCGGCGTAGACCTAGAATGATGCTTTTGGCTCAGTCTTACCAATAGGGTAAAAACCACTTGCATCATACACATATTAACTTTGAGCTACAATTCGCCTCGTTCGTTCAACGTGTCTGGCCCTACGCGCGTCGACAGTGATGAGGGCCCCATTGGACACGGGCCGTGATCACCAGTGCACATGACATCACATTGGATAAAAAAGGTTCGATCTTTTACTTTTTCATAAAATCAATAGCGAAGATGTCTAGCTTCGGCTAATAACCGAAATGCACCCGCCCCGCCCCCTTCCCGTCAGTCGCTATGGAAATAAGGTTTTTTTCTCGGCCGTACTGTGTGTCTGACAGCTGTCGGGTCTTTTTATAGGGCGTTTCGAGGTTCCGCGGTTTCAACGTTTGGCCACGTGCCGGGCCATTCGCTTGTGTTGTGCGCCTCGTGTCTCGTACTTCGTCGCACAATGCACGTAGGAATGGGGGCTCGATACGTGGTACGTCATATCTTTTCTTCGTTGTTGAGATGATGCCCCTGTTGCGTTGTTGATTCCCCCCGTTTAGATACTTGGCTTCATTGTGATTGTACCCCTGAGCCTAGCACCCTATCCGCTTCTGCGATTAGCATCTGATAACTTGCTCGCAGAAATGAGGGCATGGATTACCCAATCGCGAATGTTACACGACCTAGCCAAGCTGTGCTTCGCTGTCAGCTCTATAGATTAAAAACGCGATATCCGCCTGGGTGGGCGAGTAACGTGTTCAGCAAGATCTCATGGAGTAGAGGTTGGAGGTTGTGAGGATCGTCGTATGGGTAAGGATTCCTAATATTCCTACTTTTTAGTGTTTGTTTAAGCGGGTCTGGAAGTGCCTAAACAGGCATTCCTACTCATGTCGGCCTAATAGGGTATTGTTTCTGTCGCTGCGAGGCAGGGCGTAACGTTCGCCTAGCCATGAGCACCACGTACGCGGCACTTCGTTTTGCATGCGTTCTGAGTTATCTAGAAGGTTGATAGCCAACCTGGAACAAACAAAATTGTACCGCAACCCTGTTGTGAAATGAGATACTTGGCCTGGTTCAACCCCTGCGCGGCGGGGATGTGTTCCGCCTAACAGTAAGTGGTGCCATTACCGAAGTTCACTAGGCGGAGGCGACGAAGGGCATCAACCAAGTACACGCACAACGACTATGCACAACAATCCAACCCAATCACTATTCCATCCAATCTCGTCAAAACACCATTACAACCAATGCTACGCATGCTATTTACCAATCGCACCACCCAAAGCCACTAACCACCCACACAACCACGCTCCACAAACGAAAAGAATAGATATACAAGAAGCGAATTGCGAAAAGAAAGTATAACATCAACCGTTCTTCACCACCTGTACCCAAAACTCCGCCGTTTCAACACCAACAACCCCTCCACCGCCGCACAACACCGCACTAAAACGTCTCTCCATCATCCGCATCAAAGAACTCCGTGCCGCCACTCTTCCAGCTCTCGCGAGGAATGCGGTCCCGGAGCCACGCAAGCACCGCGTCGGTACCCTTTTGCAGAATCTGGTAATTCGGGACGCGAAACTTGTTGCCGTCGACATTGAGGCTGGTCAGCGTGGTAAGGAGGCCGATCTGCGGTTCGAGGCGCTCGATGTCGTTGTTGGACAGGTTTGCGATTTTGATGCCGGAGAGGGAGTCGGCGGGGAGTTCGCCGATGGTATTGTCGGAGGCGAGGATGGAGGTGAGGTCTGGGAAGGTGTGACGAAGGAGGGGGAGGGTACCAGTGAGGCGGTTATTGGAGATGTCGAGGGTTTGAAGGGATGGGGCTGTGAGATAGGATATTAGGGAGTCGAAGGATGTGAGCTTGTTACTAGTTAAGCGAAGTTCCTTGAGCTTGGGAAGGGTGATTGGGGTTGTGAGGGCGACCTCGAGGTTGTTCTTGGAGAGGTCAAGGACGGTAAGGTATGTGATGTGTGCTATAGAGGCGGGAATTGTGGGGAAGGCGTTTTGCTGCAGGTAAAGTTGGCGGATCTTGTCTGTAGAGTCTCCGAATGCACTCTCGTCGAGCTCAGCCAGGCTTTTAGCAGTTAGATCTAGGGTTCCGGATGGCGTCACTTGCCATTTGGGTGTGCTTGACACCGGATCCTTGTCGAAACCTCCATCTTCTACCCCAAGACCATCTACAGCAGGATCAACCGCTACTTCCAGGCGAGAGGATAGATTGCGTTTTATATCCTCAAAGCTCATTGCCAAGAACTTGCGTTCTCGAAGTGGATTGGCAGCAAGCGTCAGGTGTTCCAAAGACATGAGTGCAATCCGTTCGTCGATCTGTGAAATATCATTTGCTGTGAAGTCTGCTATACGAAGATGCTCTAGCGTGGTGAAACCCTCTGGGAATGCTGTGAGTTTATTCTCTGCTATGACGAAGGAGTTGAGGTTGACCCAGGTCTCGACGCTGGGTAATGAAGTGAGGCGATTAGTGGAAACATTGAGTAATCTCAAGGCAGGCAGGTCGATAGTGTCACCTTCGCACAGTTTGGTGAGCGAGCTATTTGATATGTTTAGCTCCTGTAAATGAGGTACAGAATTGATGGTAAAGAAGGCGCCTTCAAACTGGTTCTTACGTGCAACCAGCTCGATCAGGTTGGTTTCGAAAAGCCCCATCGGCACGCTAGAGAGTTGGTTGCTGGAAACGTTCATCATGCGGAGATCGGTTAACTGTCGTACTTCATTTGGTAGGCTTGTCAATTTGTTTGCTTGCAAGTCAAGCACTTCCAAAGCTACCAAGTCACCAATCGCTGCAGAAAGATCGCCTTCCAAGGCATTCTCGGCAAGTCTCAGCTCGCGTAAGCCGGGGATTTGACAAATTACATTGAGACTTTCCATTGTGAGTTTGTTGCGTGACTACGTGACGTTAGTGAATGAAACGTGGCAACCTGCAACAATGCAAAAAGCGCTTACAAGATTTAGTCGTGAGAGCTGCGTCAATCGTCTCAAGCCCATGGGTAGCTCTCTTAGCTTGTTGCCATGCAGATCGACGTTTTGCACTCCACCAAATTGGGGACCACCCTCATCTGAATCGATCATGGCTTCCGTATCAACATCCGGAAACATGGCATCCGAGAGTGATGTTAACTCATTGTCGGCGGCTATGATAGAGGTGAGATCTACAACTTCGCCCCAGGCTACCGTCGCATCATTGGGGTCATATTTGTACATTTGCATGACTTCGTCGGGTATCTCTTTCAGCCCCATCGCTGCAATGTTCAAGCGCCCATCTACGCGAGCACCATCAATGCGCTTTCGTAACAGAGACTTACCACCCTTGACCTGATTGAAAGGATCGTCAAGGCCGAAGTCAAAAGTTGCTATCTCGTCAGGATCGGGTACAATGGCGGTTCGTGGAGGCATTTCGGTTTCGGTTGTTTCTGTTTTGGCGCGTCGTGCTGCCTCTTTGGCCTTTGCAATCTGCTCACGCAACGCATTGGACGAACCCCCCGCTTTGGGCGACTTTACAATGGGCTCATCTGCAACTTCTGACTTACGAGCCGCTTTTGCCTTGGCAATGTGCTCACGAAGGGCACTAGACGAGTTTGACCCAAGGCGAGCCGTGCTCGGAGTCTTCCTTAACGAAGCCTCCCGGCCCAGGGAAGGAGTCACCGGACCAGCCTTTGAGGCGCCTGGAGGGGAGACTGCCTGACCAAAGGCATTGCCTAGCGAGGGGCGGGGCTTGGGCGTGCGAGCAACCATGCTTTTGCTCTCGGACAAAGGGCGGGGCCTCGAGGATGCTTGGAGGTTCTGGGCGAGAGCCAATGGTTGCTTCTTGATGATAGAGAGCGGACGGGCTGTCGAAGGGGTCCTGCTGGGAGTTGCGGCAGGGGTCACATTGGCGCTGATGCTCCTCTTGCCGGGCACTGTCATGGAGAGTCTCCCCGAGCTTGCGCCAAATCGCTTGGGCGTCGCTGGCGAGGGTGCATGAGCCATGCCGTCGCTTGTGGTCGGCCTGCTGCTGCTGTTGCTCGACATTGCCGACGCGGGCCGCAGCGGGGGCGGCATGCTGTTGTCTGCATTGAAGAAGCTCGACCGCCGCCTGCCCTTGCCCCCGGCTGGCGACGAGGGAAGGTGCGCTAGGCTCTCTATCGTTCTTTCCGAGAGGGATGGCCGCGACTTCTTTGTGGCGATTGCGGGTTCCGGCTCGTATTCCAGAACACGGTCTTGGTCGTCGCCGTCGTGAAACCCAGCACGCGATCCAGCCCGCGAAGACGCCCTTGATGCTGAGCGAAAGGCTTCCAGGCTTCCCAGTGCGTCGTCCTCCTTGCTTGTGTGCGACGCTGCTGGTGGCTGGGGCGGCGCCTTGGACGTCTGGCGAGACGGCGGGCGAGCAAAGGGCCTCTTAAAGGCCGGATCGGGGGCGGGAGCGGTGGGGCCAGCCGGTTTTAGGCCAAAGCTGGGGATACCGCTAGCCCGCCGGTTGGAAGAAGGGACGAAGGAGGTGCGTCTGCTGGAGGAGGCCGTCGCGGCGGTGGCGGTCGAGGGGGTGTTGGAGCGAACAAGCGACGCCCTGGACGTCTTTGTGCGCAGCGGCACTGGAGCGGGAGCCGGTATGGGTGCATGTGCGGGCGTTTGCTGTGCAGCTGGAGCACTGGGCCGCGAGATGGACGATATCGACGGCTTCTTGCGCAGCTGTTCGGTCGAAGAATGCGGCCGCAGCTGAGACAGGCTCCCCGTGGATCTGAGCACAGGGAGACGGGAGCTGGACGGCCGTGGGATGCCAGACGGGCGCGGGATGGCCGAGGTTTGGTCCATTTATTATCAGTCGTGCCGCCTCGTACGGTGAGGCCGAGGCATATGTTCTGCTTCTCCGTGCTGGACCCGACGGCTGGAACTGGCCTGGTGATAGCCTGGCCGGTCGTTGTCCCTTGCCAAAAGAATAATCGGCTTTCGATGCGCACTGAACCGCCCGTTCTCAGCGTGGCGGCGAGCGGGTTTAATTGAGCCATTGCCCTGACAACAGCACGGCAGGCGCTAGAGCGCATGCGGCTAGGGTGGCCCGCCGCGCACCTCTGTGCCTGCCCACCACCTCCTCCCCCGCGCCTTCGCCATCAACATTCGCATAATCGTGCATCCGCCAGCAACATCGCCATTTGGGCCTCTCGCTGCGAAAAATACAGTCTCGGCCGGTCGCGTCACCTCCGCGACCCCAATCGCGCCAGCAACACGGTCGTAACGCGCTCCCCGGTCTGGTTTTGCGCTCGCCGCCTGGAACGACTATCCGCCTGCCTACTTGGTACCTACTGCTTGCCTCGTCCAGATACACCGCCTCTCCAGCACCGCGCCCGGCCCCCATTGCTATCATCTCTACTATTCTCTCGATTTTTGAGGCGTACACCTATTCATCCCATACCCGACCGGAACCCCGCACCTCGACGTGTCGCGTCTCGTCTGCCCTGGGCGCCTAAGGCAACATGGACTCGCCGCCACTGTACCAGCCGCTGTCGCAAGACTCGCTGGTGCCTTCCACCGAAATTGCGCGCCCCGAAACGCCAAAATTTGCATCTGCGTCGCGTTCTGAGTCAATAACGCCTCCACCCTCGTCTCAAATGAGCACCAAACTCCCAAACCAGCCATCAGTCCTCACCGAGGCTGCCGCCGCCCTATACTCCCATGAGCAAGTCAACGAAGCCTCTCCAGACGAGCTTCGTTCCATGGTCCACAGCCTGTCTAACATTCTGCGCGATGTGCGGTTGTCAGCAGCACATTACAAGCTGCAATACAACATGGCCGTCATGGAGAGTCAGGAGGCTTCCAGTCGCATGGCTGTGGAGCTGGCTATGGCTCAGAGGGAAATCGACGTCCTCCAGCAAGCCGAACAGAAGCGCCAAAACAGCGTGGCTGCGCCCGAACAGACCTACCAGGAGTCGGCCAATGCCGCCAACGCCATCATCATGTCCGAGTTGAGCCGCCAAAACCAGCTCCTCCAGAACGAAAACGAAGCATTCCGGAACCTATTCGAGCAGCAGAAGCGCTTGACTGAGCACCGTGAAGGCGAGCTTTCTAGCATGCTAGAAGAGAACGATAGGCTGAAGACCCGAATCCGGAAGAACAGGGACCACATCGCCCCACTTCTCGAACAGATCGAGCACAGTTCCCCTCGCTCCGTGTATGGAACTCCACACCAGCCAACACCTCGACAGCGGGCATCGCGTGTAAACTCAGCACTAGCCAATGAGAACAGCAGGGGCCAAAACAACTTCGAGGCGCTTTTGCTTGCCGACAAAATGCTTAGCCAAGAAATTGCAACTGCCCCGTCAACTCCCACACGGACGCATATGCCGAGGTCACGTCTAGGGCATCAGCGAGGTGCACAGTCAATGTCATCGCTTCCTCAAACTCCCAACAGGCGCGCGGCCCAGCCAAGGGCCGAGGTGCCACGCACTCCTCCTGCCTATGTCCCAGCTGGTGTGCCCCAATCCGCGCCTCAAGCACACTACGTCCATAAACATGTCCATGGTCGGCGCCAGAGCAGCAATTCGACCATCACCGCCTCAAGCATGGACGAAGAAGAGGCGTTTACTGACCGTGAAGATGACGAAGTGAGAGAGTCTCAAGCGAGCCAGATGGCGACCACCATGCTGCGAAAAGCACCCTCATCCAAGATGCCGGCACCATCATCAAGAACGGCGAACCTAATCCAAAGCAAGATCTTTGGCCAGGTCAAAAAAGGCCACGGTCTGACCCGCTCAGGCGAGCATGAGAAGCGAAGACTTCATTCGTCTGAACATGATAGCAGCCCACAGAAGCGGGGACGCATTGATCCAGGTGTAGGTCTCGGCATTGGCGGCTTGTTGCGAGAGTAGATGAGACCTGATGATTGTCGCAGGACTTTTGAGCAACGAGATTACGAACTTGGACACGAGGTATGGTGGGTTTTTGGATATTTTGGTGCGATACTTGGCTTGATACCCTTCTCTTCTTGTACTATTGCGTTTTGCACAGTTGAATGTGTACATCTATGACCGACGAGAGGCCCCCGCTTCAATTGGATGCATTTGGGGTAAATGCAAGGATTTTGGGCGATGCGCGACGGATTGATGGGCGATGTAGTAGCGGAATATTATTAGCTAGTCAACAATCAATGTACATGTGGAAAAGTCAAGTTTGAACAAGTCTTTGTGGCGACTTCGAACGGTGTTGGTGGTGTTAGTGCCAAGATGAATCGTGCCGGCGCCGGGGAAACGTTCCGCCGCGGCACACAGCTCGAAAATCGTTTTCGAACCTCGAATTTCCAACGACAGCCCGGTACTAACACACAGGTCCGCCAAAGGTACGCTTCGACCCGTTCTGCATCTAAATCTTGTGCAATCAAAAACGAAAGACTAATTCTTCTCCTGCCAGACAACCGCAGCAATGGCCATCAAGCACAACCAGCAGATCCAGAAGAACCATTTCCACAAGGACTGGTAGGCGGTATCTACGACATTTCTTGCACGCATCATTTGGCTGACTTTTGCAGGCAACGCTACGTCCGCGTGCACTTCGACCAGGTAATTCCCCTCTCACCTTGCTGAGAGTTGTGGCGCCTGTGTTCAATGCTTACGACCGCAACAGCCTGGCAAGAAGAAGTCCAGAAGAAATGCCCGTGTCGCCAAGGCTGCGAAGGTCGCCCCTCGCCCCGTAGACCTCCTCCGCCCCGTTGTGCGATGCCCTACCGTCAAGTGTATGCCATTCTGGGAGCTAGATGAGAGATGATACTGACTGGGATGTAGACAACCGCCGCGTCAGGGCTGGCCGTGGCTTCTCTCTCGCTGAGCTGAAGGGTACGCACCACGGCTCAATCTCGAAGCGACCATACTGATACTTCCATAGCTGCCGGTATTCCCCGCAAGTTCGCTCGCACCATCGGTATCTCCGTCGATCCTCGCCGCCAGAACCTTTCCGAGGAGAGCCTCAAGGCCAACGTCGAGCGCCTCCAAGAGTTCAGGAAGCGTCTCATTCTCTTCCCCCGCCGCAACGGCAAGACTAAGGAGGGCGATGCCTCCGCCGAGGACATCAAGACCGCCAAGTCCACCGAGAACATCGTCCGCAGCGCCGCCTCCGCACTCCCCATCAAGAATACCATCGCTTTCGAGGAGGGCCCCATTGGCAACTACAAGGGCGAGGAGAACGCTTTCAGGAAGCTCCGCGACTCACGCTCCGAGGCCCGCCTTGTCGGTGTCCGCGAGAAGCGTGCCAAGGCCAAGGCTGAGGAGGCCGAGTCCAAGAAGAAATAAATCATCAAGTAACTGGTGGTTCGTTTCTTTACTATGCCTCATGATGGTTTCAAAAGTCAGGCTTACGATATGGGCTCGGGACGGGTTTCCCCACATGGGCGGCGTCAAATGGTTAGCTCTGTCCGTATGACAGCATGTGAATGATACCTACTTTGCAATTGTTATTGCAAACTTCGCCCTTGCCGAATCGTAACTTGTCTATTGATGTTGATTTGTGTGTGATAAGCTGGCTATGAAAGGTTTGACCAAAATGTGTGCGTGATATTTGAAAAGACAATGCTGCTGAAGTGTCGATGCTTGGCTCGTTGAATCCTCGACGATACGGGATTACCCGTGCTGTCCAATTAGTCAGTAAGATACAGAGTTCCCGAGTACTGAAGTATAGTTAGACCAATTATGGTTATAGTTCGTTCCAGAGCAAGGCACAACTATGCTACGGACGGTGTGCTTCGTTAGAGCATGTCCAGGGTGTTATTTGTATGCTTAAAGTCCTGTATTGGGAATAAAATTGGTGCTGCACATGAACAGTATCGGAGAATGGATACCAGGAATAGAAGTATCGATTTTGTATTCCCGTGCGATGAACCCAAGATACTACAACAAATGGATTGGCTTGATATATCAGGCCGATTATAAGCAAAGTCGTATCATGAGGACGTGATGAATTGCTACGCCGTTGCAACTAACCGAAACAAGCACTTCCGCGATTCCACAGCTTCAAAACACAAGTAATTGTACGCGCTCTCCAGGAAAAACTAGCCATCTACTACCCTTTGATTTCCCCCCGATCAAACTCCGCCTGTCCCCCTTCTAAAACTACAGGGGAAGGCCTCTATCTTTCCAATTATCCGCCCACAGAATCGCCCCGGTAGCATCAGGCTTCGGCGTTAGATATTTCAGAATCAGCGCATCTGACTTGGCCCAGTTCGTCTCGTCAATCTGGAACAACTTGTCGTACCCGTGGACGCTTGTGCTGAGTTCACCGAACATGCCGAGTCCGCGCTGGTATACTTGCCAGTCGCTGTACTTCAAGTCGAGCCTGTCGAAGAGCTCAGTCAAGTTCGTATAATTAGCCGGAGCCGGAGGGGTTTGACTAGCCGAGGCTTGTGGGGGTTGAGAGGCTTTGGAGGCTTTGGAGCTTTTTGGTTTTTGGGGAGGTTGTGTAGGTGGGGTGGTTTGAGGGGTGTGCGCGGCCATCCCAGTGCTTGTGCTCTGTATCTGAGCAAGTTCGCTGTTGTTGAATTTGGGATGGTTGGTGGCCCAGTACGCGAAATCGTATTCAAGCAAGTGTGTGAGAAAGTGCCTCGGGTCTTCTTTGGCTCTTGATGGGGATGCCGGAAACGTCCCTTGATAGAGTTTGTTGACGTGCTCCATCAGCATAATGTGCAGTTCGGTCTCGACAATCACTTGCCATGACAATTTCCAGGTCGACGTCGAAGTCTTCAGATTTGCGCGGGGAAACAGAACTTGGAGTTTGGCCTTATTAGGCAAGTTCTCTAGAACATGACGATATCCTACGCAGGTGATGATTTGCTGCCTTTCTGCGACCTCGGATCGGAGTTTGTCCATTGAATTATAGAACAGGCCCCAGTTCTTCAACTTCTCATCGGCAGCTTTTCTAAGCATCTTAGATGCGTCACCAATGGGTATACTGTCGTTCCCTGTAATTAAACGTGCAAAGTACCCGAGGTTCTCGATGAACTTCGACGTCAGCCAGTCTTTAGGAAGCGATCTTGAGTATTTTCCATCTTCCTTCGCCACTCCATAACGGTATATTTCGATCTTATCAAGGATCCACCTTGTCTCCTTGGGCCATTTACAACTTGCGTCCACGAGAATTTTAGCTACCTTTTCTTGGAGGGGGTTTCTTGTCATCTTCACTACTAACATGTCAGACCCATGAACCTAAGTATAATGTTGTGGTAAAGGCTCACCACGATATCTCTCGTATTGGTATTTCTGCTCCATGACAAAGTCGCGTATTTGTTGTGCGGCTTCATTCTGCTCCTCGGATAGAAAATTTCGATTCTGGAGTTGTTCCGCCAAAAGATCAATGCTATCGGTATCTTGAGATTCAGAAATCATAGAAACACCAACCCAATTCTTCTTGAGTTGCCACTGGATAGCGCACTGAATTGATAACCAACACTCCCGGTGAGCGTCCGAAACGGTAGCAAGGCTGAGTAAGAGATTCCTCACTGTCTCTTGTGCATTCAGGTCCTTTTCGAAGAGGGTTAATAATTCCAGTGTTCTTATAGGATTCTCTTCGAATTGGTCTTTTGCTGGCTTGTAAAAAGCCACTCTTTCGGTCACATTCAGAGACAGGTTGTCCGCCTCAATAAAAACCCATAGCCATTTATCCTTGTCGTAGATGGAGCGTAGCCCGCCTTTTTGCATAAGAAATTTTACCATGTGAGGAAAGATAAATCCGTAATAGGGATCCACATAATCTCTCATTGCGATCGAAATGCTGCTATTTCTGCTTCTGATTAATCCAATTATCGGGCTAAGCAAAAGAGTCAGCAAGGCTTGGTTAGATGTGATTGAGGATGATGTGGGAATGCTCTGTAAGGTGTAGGAAGAGCTGCCATTCGAAGTGGAGCCCTCAAATAGTGGTTAGATAGATATTACCGGTGAGCGAGTGGCTGCCTAGCGATATGCGCCATGTCCTACAAGCTGAGTTGTGATGTGTAATACTATTGGGCATTCTTCAGCAGGCTTATTCGAATCAAGATATTTTAAGCGATTGGCGTAACCACTTGTGAGCTTACTAATGTTGCTACACTCACTTAGACGGAGATCTAAAAAGCAACTTCAGCATCATGAGTGCGAATTTGGGTGTCCACAGGATGACTGCAAATAAACGCTTCAGTTGCCTGAACCTAACGCTAACAAAAATCAGGAGTCGACCATTCGATTCCCTAAGAATGATTTCTTTGATGTGCAACAACAGCCTTTACCAGTATTTTAAGTTGTTATATCCCATTTGGGTGTAACGTAGATACTATATAGGCATATTCTATAAACACAATGTAAATTTAGAACAAGTGTTTATCTGCGCCCTGATCTGCGCATCGTCGAATGGGGCTTAGGACGAAACTGTGGAAGGCGCTTCCTTCAATCGATTGGCCCGCGAAGGAGTCAACCACACACAGGTTAGGTAAATTTGGGGCCGGGCTTGAGACTTCATTTTGGGTGGTGATGGTTATTTATTGTACGCATGTACGATCCTTGAAAGACTCTTGCAGTCCTTGAACCATTCCCAAATTTTTGATTACCTTTCGCGATACATCGAAGTAATATCAGCCCTATTTCTATTCATCGGAGGATATTGTGGTGTAGTAGAAACGCACGTGATCGGGGAGTATTGGGTTAGTACTGCGGCTCCGCAGGTGGCCATAAGTAGGATCAGATAAGGGAGATAGACACTGATACCAACTCGTCATGTAGCTACTCTACGCAAATATTTAACTCAACTCGCCGACTGCGGGTCGCCACCTGCCCCCTACGTCTACGTGCATCCCACGATGCCACAATATCATGTAATTTCGGTACTTTCAAGCTCTCGCAACATTTCCGATTCATTTCCCTGCGTCTTTTTTTGAAAGCATACCATTCTTATCCACTTTGATATCACCCAGCCAGTAGCCATCGCGCTCAGCTTTAGCCCATTCCTCCCTTACAATATTTGCCCTATGCTCGCTCCGGGGGATAAACCGTACCTTGAACGGCTTAGGCACAACGATGGCTGCATCTTCATACGCCTCATGTGATACGTCAACTGGGATCTCGTTTCCAGCATCATCTATCGCTGGGCAAATCTTGAATGCCCAGAGGATCTTAGCCGCGACGATGAAGAGACTGTTCTCCGCAAGGTGAACGCCAGGGCAGATACGACGGCCGGCGCCAAACGCGTATGTACTGCGCTGCTTCGGGTCCGAGTGGTTGAGTCCGGGCCCGAAGCGGAGGTCACCTTCCATGTGGCGTTCCGGTTTGAAGGCGTAGGGTTCCTCGAGGGTATCGTCGAAATGTAGGAAATACGTGCTGAAACCGACCATTGTGTCCTTCGGTATGTAATAGTCCTTGTAAGAAACTGCCTTACTCGTGTAATGAGCGTTGGCGATTTGAGCGATAGGTCGGAATCGGACCACCTCTTTGACAATACCCATAGTATAGCGCAGCTTTTCCATGTCATCGAATGTAGGGCTCGAGTCTTCGCCGCAGACTTCCGTGAGTTCCCTATTGGCACGAACTTGGACCTCGGGATTGGCAGCAGAGTATTTCCAGATCGAGTTAAGCAGGCCAGCGGTGGTCTCGGAGCCAGCCTCAATCATGGCTAATGTTTCTCGTTAGTCTAGTTCACCAACCCATGAGTGGAGAATAGGTACTGATCATTAGTGGGGTTTTAACTTACAGCCAGCAACAAAGGCGGCCTGGGTGTCGTTGATATCTTTCCTAAGCTTTTCCTCGTCGACCATGTGCTTCACAAAGCACTGAGGCGCAGTTCCAGAAGTAATATCGTTTAGTAAACCGTTGTAGAGTCTCATCCAGAGTTTTTCTTGGCCGTAGTAATACTCCTTTGCACTCTCTCTCCACCACTGCGTCCACACGGGTAATTTGGCGAGACTTGGGAACATATCAACAAGAAATCCGCGTGGGAAGGCCAGCTGACCCATATCCTTCATGGCCTTGTACACTTGCCTGATGTCCTCGTTGTCCTGATTTGTAAGGTCAGCTAATTAGGATCATATTGTGCCGGGTTCTGATAGGAAACGCACTTCTGTGGGCATCCGTCTGCCATATGTTACTGTCATCATTACTGAAGTGGTGTATCTCCTAGTATGATAAAAAAATGAAGACTGATCTTCACTCTTTGTGAGGATATCGTGTGCAAGCTGCTTAGCTTCAAATTCTTGAACTGGTCTCCAGGAGTCCGAGGCTTTGGGTGAAGTAGCTTGGTGGACAATAGCACGGCACTGCCTCCATTTCTGGCCGTACGGCATCAGTAAGAAGCGAAATCCACCCGAGATGACGTCTGAAAAAGCTGGCATGGGTTGCCTACTTGACGTAGCCGCCGCCTGTTTGTCGAAGACTTCCCTGACAGCCTCACGAGACCCAAGCATGACCACGGGGAAAGCTCCGGAGCTAAACTCAAAGATTTCGCCATACTCATGGCACCATTGTCGTATCGTCTCGATCGGGTCTTTTTGCAGCTGTAAAGCGTTCCCAATGAGAGGTAATCCCCCCTTCACTTTGGGAATTGGACGATATCCTCTGGGGGTGCGTTTCCTCGCGGCATAGAAACAATAGAGGGAGTAGAGAACGACAGCGATGCTCGCATATTTTAATAGGACGAGGTGTTGGGCCTCCATTGCTGTCTTGGGTTGAGTGATTACAAACGGAGGATTCGAGTGTGGAATCAACAAGGAGTGGGTATGGGGGGTGTGGTATAAGACTTTCGGGAGGAAGCTCTAGGAGTTACGCGGTGGGAGAATATCTTATAGCTTGTAGCGCAGAGCACTTATAAGGGATTGATGTCCATTATTTGAAGGGTAAATATGAGAACTATATGTGTGCTCTACAGCTTGGATTTGGATCAAATTACTCCGGGTTTCCGGACTAGGCTGGACTGGGGTCATAATTGGGTTATTAGACAACGCATGACAACCTAGTAGTGTGTCATGGCTTGTTACCTAATTGTGCTCTGGGATTTATACTTATTTTATTTTCTTGACGTCAACACTTTGAGTCAATTAGATCAAACGACTCCTCGGTGAAGTACTTCAAAAAAAAAAAAAAAAAAAAAACGAGTGTGTTTCTGGCCATTGACGAAATCATTTCCCCTCGTTTACGCCATAAAATGCGACAGCTCCCTGACCTGAAGTTTTTGGTATATGGGGAATAGTACAATATTAATTCTCTCCACGAATACAACGACCATCGTTTTTGACAATATAAATACTATTAGTAAATTTAAATAGTTGATCACGTACGGTCATAATTTGATGACATGGTCAAAATGTGCATACTTCTCGGCGAAAACCTACTGATATCAAGCAGAGCCAGCAAATATACCCTACTGTCAAAAACCCATCCAAGCATACAACTCTGATACCAATCTCTCTCCATCTTTGCTGCATAATCTCTATGTACATAAACCCTTCAACTTGTTCTATACCTGTGCCGAGTCGACGACAACGATAGCCTTTCCACGCACTTGCCCTGAATGCACTAGATTCATCAACTTCGGAACCTCTACCAGGCCATGTACTGGTGTTACATTGGTCGTAATGTTACGTGAGGCTACGAGCTGTAGCATCTCCTTCATCTCCGAAGGAGACGCTACGAGAGAGCCCTGAACCCTCACATCACGGAAGATGAAATGCTGGAATGGGATAGAGACTTCTTTGGGCTGCAAAGTATGGGTTATTTAAATTCCCCGAAAGAAAAACTCGAAAAAGAACGAGAGGAAGAGAATGTTAAGCAAGCACGCACCTGGGCGAGTTGGATCATGAGGCCATGCCGTTTAGTTACAACACAAGCCATGGCTGCCGCTCTTTTTGCGTCGGCGACGTTGATGGTTGTGCTCGCTCCCTCCTGATTAGTTGCTTGCAAGACACGTTCTATCACCTTATCTTGATCTTCTCGCGCATCCACCACCACATCGGCGCCGGCTTCCTTGGAAACATCCAACCCTTCATCTCGGGCATCAATGGCTACCACCTTGAGGCCCAAAGCTTTGGCAAACTTGATTCCCAAGTGGCCGAGACCACCACCAGAGCCAACAATGGCCAGCCATTGCCCAGGCTGTAGTCCGCTGTGCTTGATACCTCGGAATATGGTACAACCAGCGCATGCAAGAGGAGCAGCCGTTTGAAATGACACCGACTTTGGCACGGCTGCAGCAGTGCGGCTGTCGACAACCATATACTCAGCGAAAGCGCCATCGGTTGTCAGCCCATTGGCTCTCCCCGGGTGCTGACAGTAATGCTTTTGGTTCTCCGGCCCCAAGCATTCCGGACACTGACCGCATAATTGCTGTGACAAATGTGCCAAGATGCGGTCACCAGGCTTGAAATCTTGGACGGCAACACCCGTGGCGACCACAGTTCCGGCACCTTCATGAGAAGCAGTACAAGGCAGCTTGGTCCCAAACAACCCTAAGCGGGCCATCTCGTCAGTGTGGCAAAAGGCAGCTACGGCGACCTTAATGAGCAAATCATACTGGTCTAGATCTTTCGGCACCGGGATCGTTTGCAGTTCGTACGGTTTATTATACTGGAAGTTACAATGAGGCCTCTTCAGCACATGGGAAAAGCAGGTGGTATTACCTCTACTATGCGAACCGCCTGCATTTCATCCGGTATGTTGGCGACCATGGTGTAGGGTTGAGCTGTTTGATTAGGTGTGACCAAGGTGTGCCGAGCAAGTGCCAAAGTACAACGTTCGTAAACAACAAGTTTGAACGGGCTACTGCATCTGTACTTTCAATTCTGTGTCTGCTGCAAGACGGGTTGACGTAGGGTGCCGGCTCTTGAAACCGCCGATAGTTTTCTAAGGTTTGTCTGTGCGTATTTAGTCAAACCCTATGCCGTAAAACAGACCCAGCTAGGCATGACCTCGGGACAATGGGTGTTCGGGTTGCCATGGAACAACCTGTCCGTTCCATCCGTTAATATCCAGATCCCAGGAATACCTAGATCAGATTGCGTTATCATTATTATCGAATACTTCTGTGTTCGACAGCGTCAAGATAGAGCCGGACTTCTAACAACATTGTTATCCCTTGCTTTTCTTCTTGTAATCCAAAGGTATTTTCCCCCAAGAATACGCCAAGATGCCATAAAAGCGTCCTTCTCGGGCAGCGAATTGCTATAGCGCTGCAAGCTGTGTTATCGCATAATCTGAAGCTTTGAATACGTCATTGAATCGCTGGGTGTGATCTCTCCAAGATACATTAGAATGGCGATTAGTGGAAGAGCCTTGAATTGGAAAGGTTTGGATAAGGCAGTTGCTGGTATGGCAAGTCATACAATCCTGGCTGGAATGAAGGGCTGCAAAACAGGACACAATCAGAAAATCCCCAATATTCTTGGTGTAGACAAGGTTCTGCGTGTTTCCGACATCTTCCAAGGAAGCTTTGAGAGTTCACCCACCTATCTAGATGGAAACGATGAGCGTGGGTTTTGTCGTGTGTGGACTCTTTAGCAGCGGCGTATGCGGATTGGCTCGGCTCGAGCGGCTTGACTCAGTTGAGGCGTGCTACCTCCGCGTCATGTAACATGAAATGTTCGCAAGTTCCCTCCCTCCTAACCACCTAGATAGTCTACAAAACAGCCACTCTCCTCTAGCCCGTCATCTATAATGTCGTCCAACCCAGCCGATGGCAAAAACGAGGATAGCAAGCGGTTGGCCAACCGACTCGCACAGCGCAAGTTCCGCCGCCAACGCAAAGACTACATCACACATCTAGAGCGAGAGCTTGCTCTCGCCAGAGCGGACGCAAGCGAAGAGCTGTTGTGCCGCCGGGAAGAGACAGAGAGACTGCGACGTGAACGCGATGAGCTTCGGGGCCTGGCCGAGCACATTAAGTCCGTTCTCGAGCGTATCTCCGGTGTTGGCCCAGAAGGAGGCTACGCAGACGGCACCCTAGAAACCCCACCCGGTGAAAGTGCAAAACATCGCGCCCATGGCAGTGAAGACGGCGCTACGGTGGAACCCTTAAACAGCATTGAAGAAATTGGTGCAGGCTTCATTTCTTTGCCTGATGATTTCCCAGATGCCCTGCCGGATGCTCTTCCTTTCGACATTGAACCACCACCTACTGCTGCAGCGCTCCAGGACTGGAACCAGGAATTGGACAACCACGTCGCGATGGCTGCTCGGATGAGATCCACTTATCCAGTTAACAATGCCGGTAATACGCACAGCCTCACAACTCCAGCTGCAACGGGCACGCACCAGACTGATCCTCAAGTGGTATGTTCTGCTAATTGTCATGGCTACACGCTGCCACACCCAATCTTCGAAACTATTTCATTGCATTTGACCTCCCATACACAACACGCGGCCCGGTCGACCTGGTCTGATCGCCTGTCGTCTTTGTGCATAGCCATGGAGCGACGAGTAAGGGATGGCATCAATGCCTGCCTCGGGCCTGGCCCCCATTCAATCTCCTTTTTATTGGCGGCGGCAGACAATCTCACCAAGACCTTAGTCCGTGTGGTGGCATCGTCCATGCGAGACTTCGCCGAGTTGCAGCGTACGTCTTCGGTGGCCATGTACGGTGGCTGTGCGTGGTTGGTCTGGCAGGTCATCAAGCAAAAACACGTCATCCCCCATCTACAACAGAATGGCCTCTCGATCCCACGGGAGGCCCTCGAAAGCCTACCTGATGTCTTTCGGGATACGGCACCGGACTGGTTGAAACCTACCGAGGTGCAGCTTGCGGTACAGTAAGTACAATGGCAGCATACGAATGTGATGGTTGAAAACAGTCTGAAAACATCGTAGGCATCACAATCCTGCTGTCAATTTTGTCCCCTGGCCCACAGTCCGCGATAAGCTGATTCTTTTCGCGAATCAAGTCTCCATAGACGACTTCATGCTGGAGTGTACTGAAAGGGTAAAGATTTCCCTCCCTCATCGCTTTCTGAGCATTACCAAATTCTGATTGCGACTATAGTGGGTTGTCTCTGGAATAGAAGAGGACAAATACTTCACGGGCCCCGAATCCATGCCCGACATATCGCAGCAATTATGCTACCAAGACAATCAATGCTTTCTAGGCCTCATTTACGGATATCTAGACATGTGGAAAGTACGGAAAACGGAAGCAAGCAGAGCTTCATATATCGATGAAATTTTAGGGAGCGATATCCTGCGATGATTACGAAATCCCTCCGGCTGGCCAGTGCCTCGATGATCCCCAAAATCTTCGTAAATTACTGTTTTACCTTTTTTTTTCAACTTACTATTTAACTTAAATGTAGGTCGTCATAATTCTGTTGGTTCGTAGCAATAATGGGCACCGTTCAAGCCTTCACTACTTCAACCATCAAATCCTCCGGCCACTTCGGCGCGTCGACCCCATTTCCTCGAGTTCAGACATTAAAGCCCAATTTTACTGCCCCATTGTCAAAGCTGGCAACTCCCTTGATCGTACGAAACGTTGTCTTCATCGCCTTCGATCGGCGCAATTCAAAAATTCTGGTTTGAAGAGTGTATTCGTGTCCTGCTGATAAAGGAGCTTGAGCATGGTCGGGAGTAGGTAAGGCATGTTGTGGTAATGACGGAATACGGGTGACCCGTGACGGCTCCAGACGTCGACCCACACTTCAGGAGGGTATGTCCCGGCGGAGCGCACTAGCCACTGAGAGTAGTAATTCAGCGCGAACTGCGTCATCCCGCATATTAGCGATTGCAGAAAGTAGAGATCAAACGGTATCCTTACATCTACGCTGTAGGAGCCTCCTTTTTCGCCTCGCTGAATCAACGCGTTCAAAATACCTATGGTCCCAGACAGACCCGTACCGAGTACACGGCCAGTGATTGCATGGGAGAAAGGAAAAGACCCATACATACCAGAAATCGGAATTGGGGAAGATCGGCGCTACTGGCTCGTTATTTCCCATGGCCCTGCCATTTTCAAGTGCCACGCCGCAGTTCTGCCAAAACCCAATTAGTCCTTGCTGAATCCTACTGGTGACGAGCTCGGTGGTAGCTGCTGACTTACAACATCACTGATCTGCTGCCAGCCACTCCGACCTGCGAAGGGCCCATACCACTCATAAGTGTTCTCCCGCGCGTGGATGATGTCTCGACCACGGCCCTTTACTAGATCAAACACGGCCTGGCGACTAAGGCCATACTTTTCCATCACTCCTAGACGATATCCATCCACAACGACGTCCGCATCGCGAATGAGCACCGCCAGCTTCTCCCGACCAACTTCCTTCTTCAAATTCAAATGGCGATTCCATTTTCCCCAATTCAGGTCTATATGACATGTACCAATGTCGGCGATGTAGGGACTCGTGACGCGCATCACCGAAGCCCCCATCTCTGCCAGGCCCCGCACAGCCGTTGGACTGGCAATGACGCGGGTTAAATCCACCACCTTGAGGCCTGAGAGTGGGCGCTGGGGCGAGGACGGCTTGCCGTTATTTTCGGGCCATCATGACGGTGGGTGTTGTGCGCTGCTCCCTGCTTTTTCAGCGAGCTCGTAGAGCCCGACGCCTGCATTGGCTTTACCTATCTCAGACGCGAAGTGTTCTGTTGCGGACCAGCTGATGCATCCGGCCTGGCGGTACTCTTCATTCATGACTTTGTCCAGGGTGGGCGCGTCAAGTTGTGAAACGACGTTTTGGAGGGCTCGACGCCCGTGTTGAAAGTCGCATTTGCGTCGAAGAGAGGCGCCTATGGCGGTGAGTGTGGGATCGGGATTCATGCTTGCTTTTTAGAAGGGATTAGATACAGCTTCAACACCTTGCTATTCTCTAGGAGGTTGTTACTCACCATGGATATGGTAAAATTTCTCGTCCTTGGTCTTATAGATGTTGGTCGCCAACCCCCGATAGACGTTGTCAAAGCACCGATGCTTATCTTCAGTCGGGAACAGCTTCGTTATCTCGGTGTCGAACGGATTGCACGGCTTTATACTGCCGGCATCATCAGCAACCCCGATTAGCATAGGACTCATATTGAACAAGCTCGCGTGATCGCTTCGGCGTTGTCAGTTGTGTTGACCATACAGCAATTTCCCCCGGCTCTCCACGTACGTATTGATGGAAATCTTCTGAATCGTGCGCTTATACTTCCTATCAATTAAACAAGCCAGCATTGCCGCCTCTAATGCTTTCAGCGCAGCGACGCTCTCGGCGAAGCGCCAGTTGATTGGTATGCTAGGTACTTGTTCGCCATCAAACGTTACATGGTCAGCATATCGGTGCACCTCGGGCGGTAGCGACGTGGCGATTAGGGGATTCCGGATGATGCCCCCCAAGAAGATCTCGGATGCTTCTTTGGGGATAGAATACTCTGGCATGATAATATAGCGTCTGAAGTCTTTGTATGTAATTTCATTTTGGAATTGATTATTCTATTTATGATAAGATGATCCGAACATCATTATTTGACATACATATTAGTCTGATACGGTGCGCCTGTGAACCCGGTGGCCGCTAGTTCTATGCCCATCCTTTACGTGATGCGGCTTGACAAAAGCCCACGTAAGGCCAAATGAGTGCCCCTCTAAACGCCTACACCCCAGCTACCCCGATAATATAAACCGACAAAGCTCTCATTGCCAATATTTCATCAGAATAAATAGTCGGCTACTAGATAAACTGTTCTACAGAAAAATTATCTGACGATAGGGCTTGATAGCTATGGCATCACCACCACTGAGAATCATTGCGGGTCTTATGACCATTGGGCCTGAAGGCTCCCTTGGCGCCCGCATCACCTCGCTCGACGAATTCAAACAATGCCTTGACCTCTTCCAGGAAAAGGGTTATAAGGAAGTCGATACGGCCGCACTCTATACCGGCGGTCTCTAGGAGAACTTTACAGCGCAGGCAGGCTGGAAGACTCGAGGCCTGACTCTCGCGACCAAGTGTTACCCAATCCGCCCAGGCGACCACCGGCCAGAAAACCTTCGCAAGGCCCTGGAGAAGTCCCTCGCCGAGTTAGAGACCAACTGCATTGACTTCTATTACCTCCACGGCCCAGACCGGTCGACGCCTTACACAGAAACGCTCGCGGAGTTGAACGAGTTGCACAAGGCTGGCAAATTTAAACGCTTGGGCCTGAGCAACTTCTCTGCCTTCGAGGTTGCAGAGATCGTGACGATTTGCACGGCGAAGGGATGGGTGAGGCCATCAATCTACCAAGCGTTATATAATGCCATCAGTAAGCAACTTCCTCCAGCCTCGCGCATCATCAATTACACTACCTAAAATTTCTATGCAGCGCGAAACATCGAAGATGAACTAATCCCCTGCTGCCGGCGCTACGCCATCGACGTTGTCATCTTCAACCCCATCGCCGGCGGCTTGTTCTCCGGAAAATACCAATCCCCACAGACAGTCCCGGACTCGGGTCGGTTCAGCGCCTCAATGGGCGTGCAAGGTCAAATGTACCGCAAACGCTACTTTAAGGACGATCTCTTCTCTACCATAAGGCTGCTGGAGCCTGTGGTGGAGAGACATGGGTGTACGCTCGTGGAGACGGCGCTGCGGTGGTGTGTGCATCATTCTAAGCTGAAAATGGGAAAAGAGGGGGGAGATGGTGTTATTATCGGGTTTAGCAGTTTCGAGCAGATGAGGCAGAACCTGGAGTACGTGGAGAAGGGCCCGTTGCCAGAGGAGGTTGTGCGGGCTTTGGATGAGGCGTGGCAGGTTGCGAAGCCGGCGGCGGCGAATTATTGGCATGGGGAGCTGGCGTTTGGATACAGCTTTTTTAACAACATTAGAGAATAGGTTATGCTTTTGAATTTACATAGAGTAAGATGGGTTGTATCTTCAGCTTTTAGAATAAACTTGAATTGATGTCGAGAAGTGTTTGTATTCTCTACTACGATAGAACATGAGGCATCAGACGCGCAACGAGTCTTATGGCGCGCCAGTGGAATCATATGCATTACCACTTGAAAGCGAAGTGACTGTATTCAAGTCTTCTATGCAGTAGAGAGGGATGGCATTGATTGTTAAATATGAGGTTAGCAATGGCGAAATCCCAGATTAGCTCCAGCTGCTAAGGTGCGTGAGAAATCTCAAAATATTGAAGACTATTGATATGTTGCGTTGGATGATTACGACCATCCAAGTGTTGCTCTGTTATTCGAAGAGGGGAGACATGGGTTTGCCTTTACGAGGCTATGAACCTGCAAATTGGAAGGGTAGTTAGACAGAATATTTCCAGCCATATATTTTCAGCGGGATGTCTATATGTCCCGGTTCTAATTTCCAAGGGCCGATGCAGTATTTGAGTTCCTCGTACGCTTTTCCATGGGCTGCTGTTATAAGGTGGAGCCTTTGTATAAGACTTTTAATTATTTCTACCGGGTTTGCAGATAGAGGCAAAGGTTTTGCTCATCCGGCGCAATTTTTAAATTTTTTTTAGCAATATTTCTAGATTTTGTACATGGAAAGCATTAAACGCCCTATTTAAGAATAACAACTATCGGGGCTGTAGGTTTGGCATCTCATAAGGATTAGTATGATGTTGTAACAACCTAATTTTTTGTAGTTTATAGTAACCGTGCCAGTTTTGGATAGGGTCAGACTATCGCCGGTGCCAGCCATTTCTCAACGGGAATGAGTGAATCCCCAGTCACCACTACTTTAGTTTTTGAACAAGAGACAAGGGTGAGTTTTCGAAATCGAGGTGATATTGACAACTTATTTTTTTGAGCAGTCAGGCGTGGTCTCCCCACACATCTAGGAGGACGCTCATGAGGTCTTCTTGGCTTCCGAAGACTTCAAGAATGACTTTACCGCTATATTGATTCCTTGTTGAGTAATATGCTATGGTCTATAGCCCAAATGGGTCTTGATATTCGTGATATTGAATGTGTTGGTCATACTAAAGAATCGAATCATCTTCCAGTTGATTTGCGACTCCTTGCGGCTGAGAACAAGCAGCCATACTGCCCACTCGGCCACGGCCGCTATAGTATAAAAGAACTAAGTGGGTACAACTCGAATGTCTTCTTTCTTAATCCTACATCCTGCGGCAGTACCTAATACCCTTACAAATTCCCAGGATTTCCAGGGTTTATCGTTGGTGATGAAGAAAACCTCACCATCAACGCGTTGATCTGCTGTTGACTGAGGCGCTATAGGTCTACCTCGATGAGCCATTTTGCTGCCGACCGATGTTCGTATGCCGCATTTCTAAGGAACGCGGAGTCAAAAATACTCTGGCCGTTACCTACTTGCATCCTCCCTTGATCCGTCTGGGCATTGCCAACCATCTGAGGAATAGTCACGGTACCTCCTTCCCTATAGAGAGTAGTGCATCGCAAGGCATAAGCAAGCAGACCATGCTTTTGGTTCGCTTCGCGAATCACGACTCTGGCAAGCCCTTTTGTATGTGCATAGAACCCAGTTTGCTAGGAAAAAATCATATAGGCGTTTTCTCAATTACGTCGACAATGTCTGTATAGCCATTATGAATTATACCACTACTTGACGTGTGTACGAGTAATTTTGTGGATTTTTGCTCATAGATACAGTCAAGCAAGTTTTGCGTGCTTGGGACGTTGACCTCTTCAAAGGGTTTGGGAGTAGCATTTTGATGCTCCAGGTGAGGCGAAACATGGAAGACCATCCTTGGTTTCGCATCTGCTAACGTGGTTTAACGTGTCTGTGCGCGTAATGCACATGTTCGCGTGATGCACACCCCCACCAAAATTGCGATCTCAAAGATGAGGCTGCAGAGCCACACACAATAGCTATTATTATAAGATTTTGTAGTAGAGTAGTAAATAGAAGCTTGCGAGTAATTTAGGCTATCTAAATTTTGCTTAGAGGCTAAGGTTATAGCTAGAGCAAGTAGTTTTAAGTAGAGCTACTAAGCTATCTAATAGCTACTTAAAACTCTTTACTAGTATAACTTTACTAAAATTT